>JAOTQJ010153998.1:0-30519 GCA_025642045.1 Solanum sejunctum
AAAAAAAAAGAGTTTGAAGTATAATGTTCAAACTATTATTTTGACTTAAAATAAATTTGTGCACATGTCTTAATTTATACTCTCCTTATTGGTCAGTCGAAAAAAAAAATAACACATTTCTATATTTAGGTAAAATTTAATTTTAAAATATTCATGTTATCCTTAATTAAATAATTTATAAATATACAACTATCAATCAATTATTTTAGACCACAAAATTTAGAAGTCTTTTTTTTCTTAAATGTAATGTGAAATTAAATAACTCATATAAATTGAGACGAAAAAAAGCATTATTTGTAACATCCCCCTAATTTATTTTACCTAGTCTAGACTTAATTGCCCCAGAAAAGTTGTGACAATGAATTAGAAAGAGTCATCGGAAGGAACCATGAAGGGTCATCTACGGCCCATGGAGTGATCTACGATTTGTAGATGAGACCTCATAGTTATCCTTGTGACTTAGAAAATGTTTCTAAGTCTTAGAGCCTTGTACGAGTCATTCCACACATCTTAATTCATTTTGTGGTATGTAGAATGTATTTCGTAGTTTGAAATTTCAAAATTATAATTTCTTAATCTCAAGCAACGATTGACAAGACGACTCGTAAATGGGATCACGATCCGTAAAGGGGATTTCATCATTCAGTTCGATAGTTTTAACAAGGGTATTTTATCTTTTACTATCTCTGTTTAATTAAACTCGCGACGTTTTGGAGTTATTTTGGACTCCGTAACAATATGCCAAGGGTGTTGCTCCTCATTCTATACTTAGAATTCTAGAGAGCACCAAGGGAGAAAAGCTAATATTTGAAAGTGTGATTGAAGATTGCTTGAGAGTTATTGTTCTTCGTAATTTTAGGTATGTACGGTTACCTAGAGCGTTGGATTGAATTCATTCATGCGTCCTTTCATCTGCATGATTCAAATTGGTGAATAGAAATTGAATAGTGAAAATTTCATAATCCTAATCTTTGAGTTGCTTTCATTTATTTTGAGTCTTCATAAGTATTTATGAATGAATTAATAATTGTAAGCTGATTATATGAGATTGGAGTATTAGTTTATGCTTAACAATATGAACCCGAAATTACATCTTGTGTAATGATTGTTGCATTGGTTTAATTGAAGTTGTGATTGCGATTGTTCGAATTGAGTGAATTGAGTATAACCGGAGCATGATCAACATCCTTATTAATCACTTTTTTTTGTGATGAACATAACTAAACGACTGTTTGAGTTAGCGTCTTGAAAGAATTGATGAGTCTTGATAGCATCTATAGTTGCTAGTCTTGATTCGTTGATTTGTTGAGTAATTGGACGGAGTTTAATTGGAGTTAATATGAAGAGTTGATTGATATGAGTATATTGAGTCTTGAGAGGAGTATTGAGCACCGATATGGGTACAAGTAAATAATAACTCCAACTCATAAATTGCATTGCCAGCATAGGGTAGGGGCTATTTTATATCCGAAAAAGCTAGACATTGATTGTGTGTACCCAAATTGGTTTGATCGTCCTTTACCTTGACAAGTATTAGATAACTGCGAGCAACAACAGTGCAAATGTTATATCATCACCAACTCATATGTGATGATTGTCGATTAGAGGAATTCCCCAATTGTACATAACTGATTTGGCGGTGTCGCATGCTAGAGTTTCTTTAGGAGCATGGTTTCACTATAAAAATCTTGCATCCTTTATTGAGTTGAATTATGGGTTTTGTTGAGTAGATTGTTTGAGCTGATTTGGTTGATATGTATTTGAGCCGTACTTGTTCCTTGATCATTTTACATACCAGTGTATATTCAAGTAGTAATGCCTATTTTGACCTCCATCATTTATGATGCAGATACAGATGATAGAGGTCTTTAACAAGAGTTTCGTTGAAGTCTTATTTCTTCTTTTCAAATTGTGGTGAGTCCTCCTTACTTTTAGAGGGATTGTTTTATTTCCATCACTAGTTGAGTACTTTATTTTGAAGTAGTCTGGGGTTTGTCTTGATATCGTTTAGACTTGAATAGAGACTTCATAGACATTGAGTAGTGATGGTTGACTGTTAATTTCTTTCAACTCTTGTTCTTTGGAAGACATTATTTTTATATAAATTTACTTATTTATCTATTTGATAGTCTTTCTTGAGTGTCTTCCACCGCTGTTGAGTGTAATGTGATAATGAGATCAGATGATTCTCTTGGGGAATCAACAATGATTCTTGAGGTGCTGGCCATGTAAAGGGTACCCTCCAGATTCGTGACATATATAACTTATTCTCCTTTTTAATTAGTGTAAAAAACATGACACATTTCTATATTTAATAATAATTTAATTTTAAAATATTCTTAATTAAATGATTTGTAATAAATTCATCACCCAACAAAGCTGATTTGGACGTTCCCAAGTAGGACCCAAAAGGCGAGGAAGATTCTGCCATGTCAAATTCTTCGACCTACGTGTCTGCACAAAAGCAACTTTGTCATCTTCGACGACACATCTGAATTCACCCACGAGGAATTTGTGTCCATCCACATGCTTCAATTCTCTCACTACCGCGTAATCTGAACACGTTCTTTTGACCCACACACTCCACAAACCATATATAACTGCCGCAAATGCTAATTCTATTATCATAATCCTTCTTCTTCCAAATCAAACATTTTAACTGATCAATAAATTAATGGTGAAACCCACAAAATCATCTGATTTATTATCTGCCTCTATTTCAACGTCACCAAAGTACAAAGGAGTGCGTAAGAGAAAATGGGGAAAATGGGTTTCTGAAGTTAGATTACCCAACAGTAGAGAAAGGATTTGGTTGGGTTCTTATGATACAGCTGAGAAAGCTGCCAGGGCATTCGACGCAGCTCAATTCTGCTTGCGTCGTGATCCATCCAAATTCATGAATTTCCCCGATAATCCGCCCCAAATTATAAACGGTAGGCCTATGAGTGCCTCCGAAATACAGGTGGCAGCTTCCCAGTTTGCCAACTCGGATCCGGAGCCCCAGCATAGCATTTCGGGTCCTATAGATAATTCATATCTTTCTTCTTTGGAATCGGTGCAAGTAGATGGTGAAATGACCTTTGATTCCCGATTCGTAGACGTATTTTTGTATATGAATAATGAGTACGATTTTGGGGTGTTTTCGGGAATTGATGATCTTGCTAGTGACTTTTCAATACCGGTGTTGCCCAATATCGACCCTGACGAAGACAACTATAATGGGTTCTCCTCACAAGGATCATTTCTTTGGAACTTCTAAATTTTTTTCATGATTGCTTTTGGCAAAGGTGTCACAATTCTAGAATTTTTTTTTTGGCTCTAGAAATGCTGCCTCTTTTGTCCTGTATAAATGTAGGAATATTCTTTTGTTCCCTTTTTTAGTTCTATGTGGCCATCAAGAATTTTGTATTGTAGGCTCCATGGGTTCATTTTGTGGTACAAATCAACATACTATAAAGTTATAAGCAAATGAGATTTCCTACGTCTTTTGTGAATCATGCAATTTCTTTTGCTTCTTACCAATTACCATGTTAGTGAAAGTACATCTTGTATCATGTCACACATATATATACATACTCATTTTTTCAAGTTTTGCAACATACTAGTATAATTTAACATATGTTAAAGTGCTACTACATGCCCGCAATAAAATTCATAACCGAATTATAGTGTTGTAGTTTTTTCCTTCTTCTTACTATTGATACTTAATGTGAATATACTTGTCACGATCTAAACCGCTGTAACTGACTCAGGACTCTCCCTCTCTTTTTCAAAGTAGGATTAGCCTAAGTGAGCTAGGCGTTTTGTATCGCCATCCCTACAATGTTAGGCTAATTCCACATCGGACGACGATATGTAACGCCTGACTCACTTAGGCTAATCCCACATCACAAACAGAGAGAGAATCTTGGACTATTTAAGTAAAAGGACTGATCTATATACTGTGAGGTGCTTTTTTGGGGTGAGCCCAAAGGGATAAATTCGCTATGGGCTAGGCCCAAGATCGAAAAATACTTTACAGTGTTCGGCCAAGTCTTTACAGGTTGTTTCCAACAGACCCTCAACTCAAATGTATCCACCTTTTTTTAAATCAATTATGGGCTTAGAGGCCCATTTTATTCAATCAAAATGCAATAGAAATTTTGACTCGGAGGCCTAACCCTCCAGAGTATACATATGTATCCACCTCAAGTAAAGGAAAAAAATTAATAAAAATAGAATAACAGCTACAACGAAAAGTAATGTCAATTCTATAGGAAATAAATAAAAGAAATAGTAGAAGAATCAAAGAGCAATAACAACACATCCATTATAGCATGATTAAATTTACAACAAACATGATAATCATCACAAGCAAGATAACATTCTACTCTACCGACCTTCTACCCTAATATGCGACCTCTACTTCTTTCTATCTCGCACCACTTGATTGGGGCTTCGACTCCCCCCTTTGCACATGCCCAAACCACCTCAATCTCCTTCTCCTATTTGTCTGCGGTAGAGGCCACTCCAATCTTCTCCAAAATAACTTCATTCCTAATCTTGTCACTACTATTATGTCCACACATCCATCTCAACATCCTTATCTCTATAACATATATATTCTAAGTATGTGAGTTTTTGACTAGCTAACACTCTACTCTATATAACATAAACAGTCTAATAACCATTCTGTAGGACTCTCCTTTAAATTTAGGTGGTACCTTTTTATCCCACAATACTCCAGAATCAAACCTCTATTTCATTTATGCTACCTTAATATGATGTGTGATATCATGGTTGATCTTTCCACTACTCTGGATGATAACTCCATATTATTTAAAGTTTTCTCTCTTGGGAATAGGCCTCACTTCCATGTCCACATCATTCATCATACCACTAGATTCTCGTTCCAAGTGTTCTATTTTGGTTTTGCGTAACTTGAACCCTTTGGACTCCAAAGTTTGTCTTCAAACCTCCAACATGTTCTTAATTCTATCCCATGTCTCATTAATCAGTACTAAATTATCTACAAATAGTATGCACCAAGGAACCTCCTCTAGAATAGACTGCGTCAGCTCATTCATTACCAAGACAAAAAGAAAAAAACTCAACACAAATCCTTGGTTAAGTCACATCTCAATATGAAAATATTCTGAGTCTACTCCCATCATTCTAACCCGAGTCTTGGCACTATCATATAAATCCTTTATAGCTCTAATATACACTATTGGGATATGTTTATCTAATAAACACCTCCAGAGGACATTTCTCAGCACTTTGTCATAAGCTTTCTCAAGATCAATGAACATTATATGAAGGTCTCTTTTTCTATCTTTATATTTCTCCACTAATCTCCACATAAAATGAATTATTTCAGTAGTCGATCATACCAACATGAATTTAAAATGATTCTTTGAAATAGATACCTCTCTCTCACTCTCATCTCCAACTCTCTCCCAGACCTTCATAGTATACCTAAGTAATTTAATATCCCTATAATAGTTACAGTTTTGGATATCAACCTTGTTTCTATACACTAGAACCATTATACACCTCCATTCATCGAAAATCGTAGTTGTCTACGAAAAATATTAAACAACCTAGTCAACCACTCCATACCTGCCTTGTCAGTGCTATTCTAAGATTCCACTACAATCACGTAGGATCTGGTCACTTTCCTCCTACTCATCCTATTAATAGCACATCTAGCATCCTCAACTTTTATACACTTACGGTACCAAAAATCTCAAAGAGTATGAAAGTGCGCCAAATCAACCCACACAATGTCTTTGTTGTCTTTCTCATTTGATAGTTTGTAAAAGTATGCTTGTCACCTTTGTTCAATGGAGTCTCGTCCACAAACACCTAACCTTCCTTATCCTTGGTGCACTTCTCTTGATCTAAATTGCAAGCTTGTCACTCTCTTTTATGCGATCCTATGCAATCTCTTATCCTTGCCTTTTCCCCATAGGTCAGTATATAAGTGTTTAAAAGTTGTAGTTTTAGCACTCATCACCACCTACTTTGTTTTTGTCTTCACTGACTTATAGATATCTTTAAGCCTCTTCTTCTCTTCCTTACCCAGACACTCCAACCACTTCGTATAGGCAACCTTCTGAACTTTCACTTTGTCTTGAACTTCTTGATTCCACAACTAATCTTTTTAACGATCACCAAAGATCCCTTTTGAAATTCCTAGAACCTTAATAGTTGCTTGTCTAATGCAACCAACAATCATATTCCATATGTCGTTCACATCCTCGCTAATATTCTAAGACCCTAAACCAATTATCTTTCTCCTATTTCCTGAGAAAGGTTAGGAGTCAGGCCCCCCATCTAATCCTCGATCGATTATGAAGGCTCTTTTTCTTTTTTAATCTCATAATCTATCATCAACAACCTATGTTGGGTAGTAATATTTTCACTCAAAATAACCTTACAATTCTTACAATGGCCTCTATCACCTTTTCAAATGAAAAAATAGTCTATTTGAGTCTTAGTTACTGCGCTATGCAACATAACCAAGTGATTTTTCTTCTTTGAAAAAACACTAGTTAGCAATAACTAGCTTAAAGACTCTAGTGAAATCCAGGAATGACACCTCACCCTCCATTCCTATCCCGAAACTAAAGCCTCCATGAACATCATCAAAACCACTAGCGATTGTACCAATATGACCATTAGTTTTAACAGGTTCATTGGTAAATGTGGCAAGGAGGCCTTGAAACTGATTTCTCATGATTCTATTGAGTTTGGATCATTGTTTCTAGTATGGATGCATATTTAGTTTGTGAAATTCTGATTCCAAATGAGCTCCGAGGGTCCATTTTGAGTAGGGAATAGGACTTGGGTTGTTGATTCTTACTGATATCTGGTGCAAGTAAGTTTCTTCTCTTCATTAGGTAAATTTCTTCTCTGTGTTTGCGAAGGTTTGTTTGAGTTTACTCTCCATTCTAACATGTGTGTGCGCCTGTGAATGGCCCCCTCTACACTACAAGAAAATAGTTTTTTAAGAATGGGATATTCTATCGCTAAAAGTATAAATCCAGTCATTATAGTCAATAACAACCGGTAAAAATCTCGTTGTCACCAGTCATTAAAAGCTCTGCCGTTAAAAGTTTAACAACCGGATTAAAATAAATCCTCATCTCTATTAGATTTCTTTACATAATTTATTCAAACTGAAATAATGCATCTCTTTAAGGATCAAAGTAATTTTTCTAAAAGTAATTAAAGTAATTTATTAAAATAATTAACTGATTTAGCTTTCTAAAAAAGAGAACCTTTTAAAAATATATAAAGTCAATGAAAAAGTAAATTTTTATTTTTTTAATATTTTAATAAGAAATAATGAAAATTATTCCAATTTGAATTATTCTAATTTGATAAAACAATAAAGAAAGCTAAATTGATTTTAATAAATCTGTTTGATCCTTACAAGGTAAATTATTTTGTCTAGATAAAATCAAATATGTGCAGATTTTTTTAAAAAAAATTCAAAATATGTATTATTGTAACATTAGATTTTTTAAGAGTTATTTGTTAAAGCTTTTCCCCCCATAAATTATCAATTCTATATCATATGCAATGTCATCATCTTCATGAAAAGCTTGATATTGTACGATTTCTGAAGGAGCATCTTGTCTTGCCCCGGGAGGGTACCCTTGACATGGCCCGCACTTGAAGAACCATTGCTGATTCTCTAAGAGAACCATTTGACTTCATCATCACATCAACTCAACAACGGAAGAATAGCTCAAATAGGAAGGCATTATATGAAGCAAAATGCAACTCAACTGCTCATAGTATTCAGTAATAAGTTTAGAATACAAAATACTCAACAATCCTCTACTCAGTGTCTATGAATCCTATACTCAGTGTCCATGAAGCCTCTACTCAGTGTCCATTAAGCCTCTGCTCAGTAACTTTAGATGGTGACATGATAGGCCATGGGCACCTCAATCAAAGAAGTAAGTACTTAATGAAAATAAAAGGGAAAAGAAGGGCTCCTCCGGGATGCAAGGAGGGCTCACCAACTCTGAAGTGTACTAAACTAGACTTCAATGATGCATGGCCTGAAGTCCTCTGTAACCTGTATTTGCATCATAAAATGACACAGGCCCAAATAGACATTAGTACATCGAATATACTGGGTATGTAAAATAGCTTAAAAAGAATAAAACTCAAATCACTCACCTTGACTCAATAACTCATGCTCAAATTAGTTTATGCAAGTTTAAAGTAACTCATGCTTTTAAAACCAAGCTCAGTAGAAATAGACTCCCTTTAAAACATCATGCTCAATCAATGTTGCTTCACAGTTTCTCTTAACCGATATCTTTATCCCACCACCTTTAATTTAGTAATGTATAACAAATTGGATATCATTGCCATGCCCGACCTTAGCTTGCTACGGGAAAGGGTGATCAACTCTCTCTTGGATCTATAATAAGTGTCTACTTGGGGGATAATAGTGACCAGAATGAGATGTAATGACTATCCTATGCTGGCAACGCAGTTCTGTTGGTTAAAGTAGAGTTATACTCGTTCCTCGCTCGATGGTGGATACTCCTCCCAAGACTAAAATATGTTCAACTCATCAATCAACTGAATCCTCAATATTCAATCAATCAACTCAAACTCAACCCCTTTCGGGTATTTGATCTTAAATCATCTCAATTACTCAACAATCCAGTCAATCAATGCAATCAATCAACTCGACTCAGACTCAAATGGTCATCTAGATTCACTCAATTAATTTATCATGAAGTGCAAGCAAGATACTATGTATAGTAATATATATGACTCGAATGCAACATGCTTCTTATGCTCATTCATGTTAGAGTTACTCAACTTATGTACCCAACCTCAATCTCAGCCTCAAACTCAACTTATTAGCATGCATGGAGTTTTATAAAATCATGAGATTTAGGGTTCATGTTCTTAAGTATAAGACTCTAACTTAATGTCACTTAGGAATCATATAATGCAACAAGTATCTCATATATAATCTGGATATCTCAAAATAAATGAAAGACTATAATATTTAAATCATAGAATTCCTCGATTCTCAACTCTTCTCCAAACCTTTGACCCAAAAAGTTATAAGGGGCATGTGAAGAAAGGAATTTCACACTTTGGTAAGCCTTACATACTTGGGGATTGAAGAAACAATCGAACCTCAATTAATCCTTGTGCTTGAATTGAAAACTCTAGATCTTTCTCCTCTCCTCTTGCTCTAAAAAAAACACTAGTGTGAAGAATGATGAATGAATACCCCTAAGGTTTTTTTCAAGAGTTATACAAGCCTAAAAATGCATAGGGATTTAAATAAAAGGGCCCATAATGGATGAAAATACCACTCTTAAAACTATCATCTGGGTCAACGAGGCCTCGTCTATGAGTCGTAGAGCATTACGCAATTATAGACCACCTCTTATAGAATGGAAGTCCGAAAATCTGAGTCAATGAAAATTAGTACGAAATCTTATCTTATGAGTCGTAAACTCCTCCTTGTGAATAACATGATTCAAAGTTGGATCTCACTGGAATTTGTCAGCAAACCCTCCTCTATGAGTTGTAAAGGATCCTATAAGTCGTAAAATCCTCTCGTAAACTAAAGGGTTTTGAAACTCAAAGTTACTGGGGTTTACTATAAGACCCCCTTTTACTGAGTCATAAATCACTCTACGAGTCATAAATTCTCTCGTACATCTGCTTCTGCAATTTTTTCTCAAATTTTTCTCAGCATCTCCTGCGCTTTTACTCCAAATTAAGATAAAGGAATTAGCGAGGTGTTACATTATCTCCCTCTCGGGATCATTCATCCTCAAATAAAGATAATTCTAGGGATTTAGGCCAAGGCACAAGTCTCCCAATGGACTCTAACAATCAACCAGCCCTCAACTCACTCATGCAATCAACAAATCAAGAATTTAGAAAGTAAAATAATCAAGCAGATGACAAATCACATCAATCCTCACTTGAATTCTAGAACTCTATCATATGTCATATTAAGAATGAAAACAGAACTCAAGAAATAGGAATTTAGGGATTTAGGAGGAATTTATTACCGTCAACTCTCTTATCATCATTAGAAAAATAATAAATGAGGGTATTTGTCCTTCATATCCTCCTCCGCCTCCTATGTAGCTTCCTTTACAAATTGATTTCTCCACAATACTTTGACAGATGCAATCTTCTTGGTTCTTAACTTGTGAACCTGACGATCAAGGATTTGAACGGGAATTTTCTCATAGCTCAAGCTATCTTTCACTCCAATACTCTCAATAGACATAACCAATTTTGGATCTCCCAAACATTTCTTGAGTATGGAAATGTGAAAGACTATATGGATGACCTCTAACTTTGATGGTAGTTCAAACTCATATGCAACGTTGCCCACTCTCTTTATGACTTAATAAGGGCTAATATAACTTGGACTCAACTTCCCTTTCTTTTCAAATCTTATCACACCCTTCATATGGGTGACACGTTCAAATACACTCAATCATAAACTCTATGTCTCTCCTTCTAACATCGGTGTAGGATTTCTATCTACTCAGCGCAACTCTCAACTTTTCTCAAATGATCTTCACTTTTTCCACAGCTTGTTAGACCAAGTCTGGCACAATCAACCCTGCTTCACCTACCTTAAACCATACAATAGGCGACCTACACCTCCTCCCATATAGCTCTTCAAATGGGGCCATCTGAATGCGATGGAAACTGTTTTTCTAAGCAAATCCTATCAAAGGCAAGTGGTCTTCCCAATTACCTTTAAAGTTAGTGGCGCAAGCCCTCAACATTTCCTTCACGGTTTGAATTATATGCCTTCCTAGCCATCCTTTTGTGGGTGAAAAAAATGTGAAGGTTCACCTTTGTACCCAAACTCTTCTAGAAAGATCTCTAAAATTGAGTGATTAACTGAGCTTCTCTATCCGAGATGATGGATAAAGGGACCCCATGCAATCTAATGATATCCCTTATGTACAACTAGATGTAATCCTCCACGGTGTCTATTATCCTAACCACTAAAAAGTGAGCAAAGTTAGTCATCTGATCAACTATCACCTAAATAAAATTATGTTATTTGCAGAACCTAGGTAAACTGGTGACAAAATCCATATTGATCATCTCCCACTTCCACTCTAGAATCTCAAAGTTCTGAGCCACTCCACATGGCCTTTGGTTCTTAAACTTGACTTGTTGGCAATTCGGGCACTTGGAAACAAACTTGGCAATATCTCTCTTAATTCGACTCTACCAGTATACTTCCCTCAAGTCATGGTACATCTTAGTCGACCCGTGATGGATGGAATATCTAGAACTATGGGCCTCTACTATGATCCTCTGTCTAACACCACCAATATCAGGAACACATAATCTTTCTTGATACCTCAATACTCCATCTCCCCTTTTGGAGAAAGCCATCACCTTCTGCTTATGCACATCCTTTTTCAACTACAATAAGATAAGCTCGTGATATTGTTTCTCCTTCTCCTCAATTACTAAAGATGATGCAGATCTATTATGTATAAGAACTCCTCCTTCGCCTCATTCATCTAATTGAACACCTAATTATGCCAGTCTAGGGATTTCTTTGGATAACTCTCTCTTCTCCTCTTCCATATGGGTGTTGCTTGCATTGGATAACCTGCTAAGAGCATCAGCAACCACATAAACTTTATCTGGGTGGTAGAGGATATATTGTAGTCCTTAAGTAACTTAATCCATCTCCTCTGCCTTAAGTTAAGATCCTTTTCAGTGAAGGTGTATTATAGGCTCTTGTGGTCTGAATACATCAACATGTGCTCTATATAGGTAGTGGTGCCATAGTTTGAGAGCAAACACCACGGCTGCCAATTCCAAGTCATGAGTGGGATAATTTTTCTCATGCACCTTAAGCTGTCTAGAAGTATAGGCAACATCATTTCCCTTCTGCATCAACACACATCCCAATCCCACTCTTAAAGCATCACAGTAGATATCAAATCTAACTATTTCATTAGGCAGGGTCAACACTAGTGCAATAGTTAACCTAGTGTTTAGCTCTTGGGAACTTTTCTCACACTCATCGAACCATTGAAACTTGACCTTCTTCTGAGTCAATTTGGTCAAGGGTGCAGATATGGAAGAAAATCCCTCAACAAACCTCCGATAATAGCCAGCCAATCCCAAAAAGCTCTTTATATAGGTCGGAGTGCCTTGACCAATTCTTAACTGCCTCAATCTTTTGAGTATCCACTTGAATTCCATCTCCATAAATCACGTGTCCTAGGAAAGCCATAGATTTGTGCCAAACTTACACTTTGCAAAGTGATCTTGAGGTGATTTGTATGTTCCTCCTCATCTTTAGAATACACCAAAATATCATCAATAAACACATCATAGATATTTCAAGATACTTTCTGTATACCCTATTCATCAAATCCATAAACAATGCAGGTGCATTTGTCAACCTAAATAACATCACCAAGAACTAAAAGTGACCATATTGAGTTTGAAAAACCATCTTTGGGATGTCACGTCCTCTCATTTTCAACTAACGATAACCTGATTTGAGGCCTGTCTTAGAGAAAACAGTGGCACCCTGTACTTAGTCAAGCAAATCATCAATCCTCGGTAGGGGATACTTGTTCTTAATAGTCACCTAATTCAACTGGCGGTATTCTATGCACATCCTAAGGGAACCATCCTTCTTTTGCACAACAAGATCAGAGCACCCCATGGAGAGACACTCGACCTTATAAATACCTTCTCCAACAAATCCTTCAACTGCTCCTTTAACTCTTTCAAAATCAGTGGTGGTCATTCTATATAGTGGAATAGAGATAGGCTGGGTGTCAGGAAGAACATCAATTCTGAACTCAATCTCCCTATCAGAAAGGACACCAAGCAAATCCTCAAGAAGCACATCACTCACAATTGGGATAAACTCAAGAGTAGGGGGGCTCAACATTGTTAGACTTGATTCACACGAGGTGATAAATACATCCCTTAGAAATCAGTCATTAGGCTTTGAGGTAAGAAATAAACCTACCCTTTGGTGCAATAGATTCTCTCTTCCACTCAGCAATATGCTCATTCGGGAACTAAAATTTAATAGTTCGAGTTTGGCAATCAATAATGGCATAGCAGATGTGAATCCAATCTATTCTAAGGGTCACATCAAAATCAACCATCTGTAACTTAATTTAATCAACAAGAGTATCTCTATGATGGATGTACACTCTAAAATCTCTATAGATCCTTTCAGCTCAAATGAACTCACCAATAGGAGTAGAAATAGAAAATGGCTTAACTAAGCACCCAAGAAGAATCTCAAATCTACTTGCCATGTATGATATCATAAAAGAGAAAGTTTCACCTGTATTAAAGAAAACATAGCAATCAAAGGTAAAGACTCGAAGCGTACCCATCACGACCTCTAATACAACTTCTTGGTCTTGTCGGTCTCCCATTGCATACAGGCCTTATTGCCCCACATCGAACACTCTCTCTAAAAATGGCTTGACTGGCCATACTTGTAGTAGCCATTCCCTTGATCTCTACATTCTCCTAGATGTGTCCTACCACATTTCCCATAGGTTAGCTTCCCTTCAGAGCCAAGGGTCACACTTGCTTGAGATTGTGCACCCCGTGCCCTAAATTTGAACTAATATTGGGACCTATAATCATATATATGGCTTGGGTTTTATAACTAGCTGAAGGTGGTGCATAGCCTGAGGACCTCTTCAGGGAGTAAGACTTATCTTCTTACCCTATTTGGACTGACTGGGCTCGGATCTCTGATCTGGCCTTCTTACTCAAATGCTTCTCTCTATCCTTCTTCTTATCCTTCCCAGTTTGTTGGGCATAGACCATCATTCTATAAATGTTCGTACCTGGAATCAATAATGCCGCCTTGCACTCCTTCTTCACTTGCTTACCCAATCCAAATATGAATTTTCTCATCCTCGCTCTCATATACTTGACCAATTCTGGGGCATACCTAGAGAACAGGATGAACTTTAGGCTATACTCTTTAATAGTTATCCCCTCTTGTTTCAGATTCACAAACTCCTCAAACTTTGCCTCTCTCATCTCCTGAGGGAAAAAGTAATCAAGGAAGGCAATCTTTAACTCATCCCAAGTAGCAGACTCAGCATCCTTACCTTGACTCTCTTCCCATTGATTGTACTAAACATTGGCTACATTCTTGAGCTGGTAGGCAGCAAGTTCAACTCTCTCAGTCTCTATTGCATGCATGATTTTCAGCACCTTCCACATCTCATCAATGAAGTTCGGAGGGGTCTCCTCAACCTTAGACCCAGTGAAGACAGGTGGGTTCATTCTCAGAAAATCTCTTAGTCTAGAAGCAGGTATTGACTTGTGAGAGCTAGAACTAGGAGTCTGTGAGCCGATAGAGCTATAGGTTTCACAGAAACACAATAGTCCTGGCTGGTCAAGCTTGGCCCCTCGATTCCATTTGAGCAGGCACCTCTGAAGTAAGGTTCTCAGTATTGCTAGCCGAGGCATTTCTCTGGGTTATGATGCGTCTTAGAGGCATGATCTGTAATTGCATAATACATGAGTTAAAAAAGAATTTTATAGAGTTTTCAACTCTATCGCACGAACACATATCACAAGAAAAAGGTAATAATTCATAATATCGTATATCCTCCTACTTATGAAGTATGGTGCACTATACACACATAAACAAGACTCTACTAGACACGGCTTCATACAATCCCTAGGACTCTTGAACTCTATGCTCTGATACCAAGTTTGTCACGGCCTGGGAGGATACCATTGACGTGGCTGACACTTAAAGAACCATTGATGATTCCCCAAGAGAATCATTTGTCCTCATCATCATATCAACTCGATAGCAAAAGAATAACTCACATAGGAAGGCATTATATGAAGCAAAATGCTACTTAACTACTCGTAGTATTCCATAGATAATTTTTGATACAAAATACTCGACAATCCTCTACTCAGTGTCTATGAAGCCTTTACTCAGCAAGTCTAGATGGTGCCATGGAAGGCCATGTGCACCTTAATCGAAGAAGTAAATACTCAATGAAAATAAGAAGGGAAAAGAAGGGCTCCTTCGAGATTCCAGGAGGGCTCAACAGCTCTGGTGTGTACTGAAATAGACTTCAACGATGCGCGGGCTGGAGTCCTCTGTCACCTACATCTGTATCATAAAATGATGTAGGCCCAAATGGACATCAGTACATCGAATCTACTAATATTTAAAATAGCTCAAGAAGAGTAAAGCTCAACTCACTCACCTCGACTCAACAACACATGCTCAAATCAGTTTATGAATGTTTAGAGTAAATCATGTTTTAAAAGTAAGGTCAGTAGCAATAGACTCACTTTAAAACATCACGCTCAATTAATGCTTCTTGAAAGTTTCTCTTAATCGATATCCTCATCCTACCACCTTTAGTTACAATATGCACAATGAATTTAACGCCCTTAACTTGCCACAGAAAAGGGTGATCAACTCTTTCTTGGATCCATAATAAGTGTCCACTTGTGGGCAAGACTACCATAATGAGTTGTAATGACTATTCTATGATGACAATATAGTTTTGTGGGTTAACATAGAGGTATACTTGCTCCTTGCTTGGTTCTCGATACTACCCCAAGACTAAAATAAGCCCAACTCATCAAATTAATGCGATCCTCAGTATTCAATCAATGAACTCAAATTTAACCCCTTTGGGGTATCTCATCTCAATTACTCAAGAATCTAGTCAGTCAATGCAATCAATCAACTCGACTCAGACTCAAACAGTCATTTAAAGTCACTCAATTAATTCATCATGTAGTGAAGCAAGATATTATGAATAGTAATATATAAACTCAAATGCAACATGCTTCTCATGCTTATTCATGCTCAAATTACTCAACTCATATACCCAACCTCAACCTCATCCTCAATCTCAACCTCAACGCATTAGCATACATGGAGTTTCATAAAATCATGAGATTTTAGCTCATGCTCTTAAGTATAAGACTCTAAGTCAATGTCATATAGGAATCATATAATGTAACAAGTACCTCATATATAATCAAGATATCTCAAAATAAATGCAAAATGGAATATTAAAATCATACAATTTCTTGACTCTCAACTCTTCTCCAAACCTTTGACTCATAAGGTTGTAAGGGGCATGTGAATAAAGGAATTTCACACTTTTGTAAGCCTTACATACCTAGGGACTGAAGAAGCAATTGAACCTTAATCAATGCTTGAGCTTGAATTGAAAATTCTAGATCTTTCTCCTTTCTTCCTACTCTCAAGAAAATCCCAATATAAGTAATGATGAATGAATAACCATAGGGTTTGTTTCAAGACTTATACAAGCCTAAAAATTGCACATGAATTTAATTAAAAGGGCCCAGAATGGACGAAAATACCCCTCTTAAAACTGTCTTCTATGTCTATGAGACCTTGTCTACAAGTCGTAGATTACTTCTCGTAGACTGGAAGCCAAAAATCTTAGACATTGGAAATTAGAATGAAACCTCATCTTACGAGTCATAATGTGTTTTACAAGTTGTAAACTCCTTCTCGTGAATAATAGGATTCAGAATTGGACCTTATTAGTATTTGTCACGAAACTCTCCTTTATGAGTCGTAAAGGGTCTTATGAGTCATAAACTTTTCTCGTAAACTGAAAGATCTTGAAGCTCAAAATTACTAGAATTTACAGCCCTTTCTACGAGTCATAAACCCCTCTACGAGTCATAAAGGCTCTTGTAGATCTTCTTCTATAACTTTTTCTCAGATTTTTCTCATTATCTCTTGCATATTTACTCCAAATCAGGTAAATAATATTCAATATGTGTGTGTTTATACATCTCTACTTTCATACTCCATTACTTGTAGAGCTTTATGATCGATCTATTAGTCACTACCAATTAAATTGTAACACCTCAATTCTTTTAAGCTAAGACTGAGCACTTCCTTTATATGATATAGGATTTTATTTGAGGATATATGTTACAGTCAATTTCTTTGTCTAGAAATATAATTGGAGATGATCTAAGGTCATACGAACCCTCTAGTATGAAGTTAAGTTAAAAACTTTCTTAGCGCTTGAGTTCCAATGTAAGATTTTATAACAGTTAGGTAGACCAATAACTTTTAGGTTGTGTATAAATGCTAGGGTCAATTATTAAGTATTTAAAGTTTATTATATATGATTTAGAGTTATAAAGGATCTTTTACATCAAGCCAAATCCAAAGAATTCTACCGATTAAGTTTTCGTATGAGTTGATAGAAGGGTCAAGTTCAAATGACCGTATCTCTTGATAAATAATGATTTATATGGTTCTTAATATATAAAATTAAGATCTTTGAATTAACTTTCAAACACATCTAATTTTTCCTTAATTGGAGTATGGAGTAAAAAAATTATAACCATTTTATTGGAGATGTGTAGAGCTATTTGAAGTCTATGACAGCTTCGCATCGTGGACTGGACACGAACTATTTTCGAAGATTTAATGCATATTTTATTGTTTTATGAGGTTATTTTAATCCTATATCATTTGGGGGTTTAGTTTAGTGTCCCAAAACACGTAGAAGTTAGTTTCCCATAAGTAAAATTCTCTACTTCACTCCTAAACTTAAACGCTTAAGAATAATCAAGAAAATCATCAAGTTAGGGTTAACTTTCGGGATTCATCATCAAGGTAAGTTATTCTCTATAAACTTCGAGCTCCCCAACCCAAATTTCTCCATCTATTCATTAATCTCTAAGAAAATCTTAAATCATAATCTAGAGTTTTAAGAAAATCAATAAAAGAATTGCAAGAAAGAATTTCTTGATTCTTATTTTTAAAAAATTAGGGTTCCTCATCAAGAACTCTAAGGATTATAAGTCAAGAATTCAAGAATCAAAGAGAAGTCCTTCAACTAATATATTTTCAAGTTCTTCCACTCTAAGGGACCTACAAAGAGAACTTCTTTTCTCAAGAACAATCATCAAGGTTCAAAGATCAAGTATTTTCTCCAAGAAAGCTAGTATTCATCAAATTTCGGTTATAATATTAACTTCCAAGTAGGTAAGACTACTTATAGTGTTGGACTGGGTTCATCTACCTTCCCCACATGTTAATTCTTCGTAATTGAGTTCAAGCAGAGTTTTACCCTAATTCTTGAATTCTAAATGAGTTAATTCCTCTTCCATTAAGTTAGATATATTTATACACTGAGATTATTATTATTTTTATATCTTATATTGTTAGAATTTTCATTCGTGGATACTTTCCCATTAACCATAATGAAGTTGATGATCATGACTTTTCTATACATTCTTTGGTATTGTGATTGATGATTTTTCATGCATTAAACAAGTATTTTGAATAAAGGTTTTGCACGTTCTAGTAAAGATGATGACTTTTCTACACATTGATGAAAAAGTAATTTAAATTAATATGATATATGTATTTTATTGAGTCCAAAAAAGTTATATTTTAAGGAGCTTATTTTGATGAGATGATGCATGATTTAACATGTTTTTGATGAAATTTAGCATTGAGTTTTAAATGATGTTTGAGTAAAACTTTTGATGACGATGTAAATGATTTTTAAATTATATTTATTAATGGAAGATGATGTTTTGAGATGAGTTTGATGTTTACATTAAAGTCCAATGAGACTTAATGAGATATTTGGGAGTGATCTACTCACTTGATAAATATGAGCACATATTTTGGGAGTAGTATTGAGCACGAATTTGGATAAGAGTATAAATAACTAAAATTCCCACAAACTATATTGCCCGTATAGGATGTGAAAGGAGCCATACCTTGAAGTTCCAATAGAGGTTTTTATTGGATCTATTAATGGGATGTCCTTTACCCTGACAAGGTATTGGATGGATGTGCCAATGACATTACTTTATTGTATCATCACTTACTCATATGGTGATAATTGTCGGTTAAGATAAACTCCCACTTACTAATTAGATTTTTGGACATGAGTTGCATATTATTGAGTTTATTTTCAAAGCATGACTACATTCTTAAACTTGCATGTTTTACTGAGTTGAGTTGAGTTGATTTTTGAGTTGAGTTAATTGAGTTGAGTATCTTTGATTATGTTCTTTCCTTTCAGCCATTTACATACTAGTATATTCAATGTACAGATGTTATAATGACCCAAAGATTGTACGACTTTGTTGGACCTTGAGAAAAATCATTGCAGACAAAATTTAGACCAAGTGTAGTCCCAAGGAGGGCTACAAGGGCCGTGTATCATTTGCATACCATGCATCATGACTTTCATAGCATCTTGTTGTAGTACCTTCTTTGCTATATATATCGCTTTCCATATTAAGTGCCCTTATCATCTAACTTTGATATGAGGTTTCAATAAGTTCAAGCATAGCATCCCGCATACTTAGTACATTCAAACGTGCTAACACATACTCTTGCCTAAATGATCTTACCATGTGAGGACCAAGGACCTTGACCATCCACCCTTCAATGCTTAGTGTGGATTCTGAATGTACTTGTAATGGTGAATCCTATCTCTCAAGGATGAGTCACCATCCTGTTACGACCGAAGCCTAGGGCCTAGACGTGACACGGCGAATGGAAAACTCAAAGTGACCCCAAATAAGCCTCTTAACATATCATTACATATTATTAGTTGCGAAAGAAATTAAACAACATAATAAGAGTAGAAATAATTGAAAAAAGACTAAGAGATACTTTCATGACATAAGTATCAAAACAAGAGTGTCAAGGCTCAATACATAATATGTCAAACAACACCTCTACTACATAGATAAGAGCAGGGGCCAGGATAATCTACCAGGCTCACCGTCATATTCAATATATACATAAAAGAAATATAGTCTTAGAACATAGCATGAGATCATAAACATCGTCCTCGATATGGAGGACTCACTAAAGAGCTTGAGAGAAATCGTATTAGCCACGTGGAGGAAGAAGCTCAAGGGGGATCTGGTTCCTATATGGTGAAATCATATAGACATAGAGTATGCATTAATAGATTTAAATATACTAAGTATGAAGAATGCAATGCAATAAATCGTAAGCACGATAAACAAAATGCATAACATAGGCAATAAATAATCTTATAGCATGTGACATGTACGAATGATTCTTAAAGTAAAATCATGTTTATTTAGAACATAATACATGTGTATGGAGTGACTATTATTAGTGAATACCCAAAGACGACCACCTCCTTGGATAAGCAAATGAGGTACAAACCCCTCAATATGGTTGATAAAGTACAAACCCCTCAACATGGTTGATGAGGTAAAAACCCCTCCACATGGATAATGAGGTACAAACATTTCAACATGGTTATCATGGTACAAACCCCTCTACATGGTTATACGGTCCTACCACCTCCCGAGTGAGGCAATCGAGGTACAAATATCTCAATGTGGTTACCGGGACCTACAACCTCCCCAATGAGGCTTGGTCAATTCCCAACACTATAGAGATAATATGATATACATGCATTTATTTCATGATCATATAGTAATTTAATTCATAAGACATCCATTGGGCCTTCAATTTCTCAAGAAATCATAATCACAAATTGTATAAAACACTTGGCGGGTGTGCAGTGCTAGTGTAAAACCATGCAATTCAAGAGTGGAATTATGCCAGAACATTTAGTGTAAAACCATCAATAGATACTTTGTAACACGCTCAAACAATATACATCAAAAGCCCTTCATAAAATCTCACAATAAATCTTAGATTCATAGATTAAAACATGCTAAAACAATCACAATTTCATAAACTCCAACAAAGTGTGCAGTGAAATTCATAATAAGTAAGACCCATGAGTAAATCAACTTTAAATCATGTAATTTTAGGTAAAAGAAAGCTTAGGCACCATGGGTGAAACGACCCAACATTTGAACCCACATACCTTAGATTTGGGAATTTCCTTAAAGAAGATTTGAAATGGAGACTTGAAGCTTGAATGAAAACCTTGAGATTTGGATGAGTTTTGGACACTTACATTTCGAGATGAAATATTGTCTAAATGTTTAAGAGAGTTTTGGGGAATGTATTGAATGATATGAAGGTAAATTATGGCTAAATATTGGTATTTTATGTATGGGAACACTTAGGCCTAAGACCCAAAGGCCTTGGACCGTACAAGAAAACTGGCAGCCAAAAATACACTATTGCATGCCCTTGGCACACACTCGAAATCACATTTTTGCGATTTTCAAATTTTGCTATGGTTGCTCTTAAATTGGGGTTAGATCTATTTCCCACTCAATTTGTCCCTCTGATCAATAATATAAAGTCAGATTTTCGATATCTCACATGGATTTTGAGATATATGAAAATTATGATTTCGGGCATTTTCGAGGCATATTTTCGGGTACTTTTTAGGGCCATTTTCATATCTCCCCCTTGGGAACATTCGTCCTCGAATGTCAAAGAAAGGTATATGAGAGACATAAACATGACAATTTTAGTCCACATAACGACACAACAATGCACTTAAACATCACTTCAAAAATCTCAACACAAGTGTAAAATCATCATGAACTTGTCAATTTAATCATGAATGTATGCAATGACATGATGGTTGAACTTAAGACTTGAGATCATATAAAGGACTTAGATTAGTACCTTAGGATTGAGTGGAGTGGAAAAGGTAAGGATATTGCTTTTGCATGTCCGCTTTGGCCTTCCAAGTAGCACTTTAAACTTGTTGATTCCTCCAAAGGAACTTAACGGAAGCCACATCCTTGTTCCTCAACTTCTTTACCCGTCTATCCAAATAGAAGCCACATCCTTATTCCTCAACCTCTTCACCTGTCTATCCAAACAGAAGCCACATCCTTGTTCCTCAACCTCTTCACTTGTCTATCCAAAATCTAAACTAGAACCTCTTCATAGGTCAAATTGTCTTCAATAATACCCACAACTTCAAGAGGCACAATAGCATTAGGGTCTCTCACACATTTCCTTAATATGGATACATGAAAGACCTGATGAACCAAATCTATCTCACCGGCCAATTCCAACTCACAAGCTACCTTGACAATCCTCCTCATTACCCTATAAGGACGCACATATCTTGGACTCAACTTTCCCTTCTTACCAAAATGAATCAACCCCTTCAAATAAACTCAATCACCCACTCTGAATTCAAGATCCCTCCTCCTCACATTGGCATAGGAATTTTGGCGACTTTGGGCCGTCTTCAAGTTTTATCTAATCATCCAACCTTCTCAAGAGCGTCCATAACCAGATCTAGTCCCAACAAAGCCACCTCTCTAACCTCAAACCACCCAATCGGTGATCTACAATGTCTATAATAGATACCTTGAAAAGGAGCCATCCCGATGCTAAAATGATGGCTCTTGATATAGGCAAGCTCAATTAATGGAAGATGATCATTCCAACTACCCTTAAGCTCCAATACACAATCCCTAAGAACATCCTTAAGTGTTTGGATAGTTCTTTTGGCTTTAATATCTGTTTGAGGGTGAAAGGCCATACTAAGTTTAACTCTTGTACCAAGACCCCTTTAAGGGTGAAAGGCCATCCGTTTGAGGGAAAGAGACCATACTAAGTTTGAGTGCTAGGCTTGACTTATTGACAACTATGACAACGAGTAACAAATTTTGCAATGTCCTTCTTCAAGCCTCCCCACCAATACACCTCTCTCAAATCTCTATACATCTTAGTAAAATCGGGGTGAATAGAATAGGAAAAACCATGAGCCTCATCAAGAATCCTCTCTCTCAAGCCATCAACACAAGGCACACACAACATATCTTGGTATCTAAGGATACCACCACCTCCTTGAGAGAAAACCTCCACTTTACCCTGTTTTATCAATGCCTTCAATTCCAACAAAGCAGGGTCAAGATCTTGCTTAGCTTTCACCTCATTAACCAATGAAGATTTAGAACCATTAACAACAACAAAACAACCATTATCAACCTCATCCAACCTAACTCCCAATCTAGCCAACCGATTGACCTCTCTAGTCACCCCTTTGTCACCATCATCAATATAAGCTAGGCCACCCATATACACCCTACTCAAGGTGTCGATCATCATATTAGCCCTATCAGGATGATAACACACAATAATATCATAATTCTTGAGAAGTTCTAGCCACTTTCTTTGTCTCAAGTTGAGATGTTTTTGAGTGAAGACATATTAGAGACTCTTACAATTGTTATACACATCAACTGCAACCCATACAAATAGTGATGCCAAAACTTTAATGCAAATACCATGACGGCTAGCTCAAGTTCATGAGTAGGATAATTTTTTTCATGCACTTTGAGTTACCTAAAAGCATAGGCTATCACCTTACCATTTTGCATTAACACACAACCTAAACCGACTCTTAAAGCATCACAATACACAACAAATCCTTATAGCCCTTCCAGTAGTGACCATATAGGAGCACCCACAAGCTAATCTTTCAATGTTTGGAAACTCCTTTCACACTCATATGTCCACACAAACTTAGCCTTCTTTTGGGTCAAATTGGTCATAGGAGAAGCAATAAAAAAGAACCTATTCACAGATCTTAGATAGTAACCGCTACGTCTAAGAAGCTGCTAATATCTAATAGGGTCAATGGTCTAGGACAGTTTCTAATCACATTCTTCTCTTTAGGATCCACCTTAGTACTACCACTCGATACTATATGACCTTGAAAGGCAACTTATTTTAACCAAGACTCACACTTCTCATATTTAGCATATAACTTCTCTTCCCTCAATATTTGCAACACCACTCTCAAATGAGGCACATGCTTCTCCTCACCATGAGAATAGATCAAAATATCATCAATTAAGACCACAACAAACAAATTAAGGTAGGGCTTAAAGACCCCATTCATAAGATCCATGAAGATAGCCGGTACATTGGTCAACCCGAAAGATATCACAACAAACTCATAATACCCATACCTAGTCTGAAAGGCCATCTTGGGAATATCACACTCCCTCACCTTCACTTGATGAAAATTGGACCTAAGATCAATCTTAGAGAAGTGGCTAGCCCCTTGCAATTGGTCAAAATAATCATCAATCCTTGGTAGAAGATACCTATTCTTGATGGGGACCCTATTAAGTTGTTGGTAGTCAATACACATTCTAAAACACCCATCCTTTTTCTTCACAAACAAAACTGGTGCACCCCAAGGTGATTGGCTAGGAGTAGTAAAACCCTTCCCAGAAAAATCCCTTAACTGCTCCTTCAACTCCTTTAACTCCACCAGGGCCATATGATAAGGGGGAATAGAAATGGGTTGAAAATCGGGAAGGAGATCTATACCAAAATCTATCTCTATTTTGAGAGGAACACCAAGAAGGTCATTTGGAAAGAAATCAAGGAACTTATTTACAATCGAAATCGACTCTATAGGAAGGACCTTGGACTCCATATCGCTTACCCTCACAAGATGATAGAGACACCCCTTAGAAATTAACTTATGGGCTTTAATACAAGAGATGAACCTACCCTTGACCACTACATATGACTCTCTCACTCAAGAACGGGCTCATTTGGGAATTGAAATTTGACCCTATGGGTTCTACAATCAATAGAGGCATAGTATGAATGCAACCAATCCATGCCTAGATGTCATCAAAATCCACCATTTCCAACTCAACAAGATCACAGGAAAAATCTTATGCAAAATGCAAATCGGACAATTTCTATAATACTTTTTAGAAACAATAGATGCACCAATAGGAGTAGATACCTCATAAGACTCACATAATAATTTGGGCTCAACATTAAACTTTTTAGCAACAAAAGGGGTAACAAAAGAAAGAGTGGCACCAGGATCAATCAATACATAAACATCAAAATGAAAGATTTTGAACATACTAGTGATGACATCAGTAACCTCCTCAACCCCTTGCCTCTCTTGGAGTGCATAGAACAAATTGTGCCTTGGGGAACCATCTTGTCGGACACCTCTCCCTAAAGGAACCACTTAAGCACCTTGTGGATAGACCTTCTTAACCTTGTTGTGATTTCAAAGGTAATCCATCACCTTATGCCCAACTTCCCCACAACCATAGCAAGCATTAGTATTCCTCAAGCATAGGCTACTATGACCCCTACCATATTTTGGACACCTACAATTAGGAACCACACCGTCAACATGTTGGGACCTTAGAAATATATTGTAAACCCTATTTTTAAATGCATGAGAAGACCCTTGGCCTTGATGGAACCGGCCACCCTTTTAACTTTGGAATTTTCCCTCAAAACGGGCCCTCTTAGCCTGATGACCCCTCCTCTTTTTCAAATTTTCCTCCTCTATTTGTTTGATATAGGTCATCAAATGAACAAATCCATATAACTAATCAACATAGAAGACCAGCATTCCTTACTCACCAAATCGGATACACCTATCACGAACTTGTTCATTCTAGACCTTGGGTCGACAACTAAGTGGGGAGCATATTTAGAGAGTGATTGAACTTGAGTGCATACTATTTCACACTTAAAGACCCTTATCTCAAATTCATAAACTCCATTAATTTGGCTTTCCTGAGTTCAAGAGGGAAGACTCGATTAAGAAATGCCACCTTGAACTCCTCCTAAAATACCATATTATTGATTCCCTTTTCCTCCTTCCATTGATTAAACCATATTTGTTCCACCCCCATGAGTTGGTAAGCTACCAACTTTGCCTTTTCCTTTGATCTAACTCCTATAATAGCCAAAATCTTGTAGGACTCATCAATGAACTCTTTAGGGTCCTAATCCACCTTTGACCTATAGAATTCTGGGGGATCCATCCTCATAAAGTCTCTCACCCGAGATGCCGGTGTAGGATCATGAGGGATTTGAGCCTTTTGTTTGGCTTGGTTAGCCATAACTTGTGCTAGCAATGTGAGAGCATCCCAGAGCTCACCATGAGCTAGTTGATCCTTAGGGGTACAGGCTCTCCTTCGTCTTGTGATACCCATGATCTAGCATAGCAAAGAATAATTATTATAGGGAAAAATCTTGCTTTAACTCTTAGCATGACTTAGAATATGAACAAGGGAAATATTTCCTAAAAATATCTCATAACCTCTTACTCGTAGTTGCGATGCACAATACAACCATGAATAAGACTCTAATCAATGCGATGTATTAGATGCTAAGGACCATTAACAACCTAATGCCCTCATACAAAGTTTTTTATAACCCAAGCCTAGGGCCTAGACGTTTCACGACGAATGAGGAACTCGAAGGGACTCCAAACTAAGCCTCTAAACATATCATTATATGTCATTGATCGTGGAAGCAATTAAACAACATAATAAAAGTATAAATAAGGAAAAAGTGCTAAAGGATACTTTGATAACATAAGCATCAAGGCAAGAGAGTCAAGGCTCAATACATAACTTGTCCAATAACACCTCTGTTACATAGATAAGTGCGGGATCCAAGACAAACAATGGGTTCACCCTCATAGTCAATATATACATAAAACAATAGTCTTAGAACATAGGATGAGATCATAAATATCATCACCAAAATAGAGGACTTACCAAGAACCTTGAGAAAAGTCGTATTAGCCACATGGAAGAAGATGCTCAAGGGGGCTCCGGTTCCTACATGGTGACATGATATAGGAATATAGTATGCTTCAGTATATTTGAATGTACTAAGTATGTAGGATTCAATGCAACAAGTGATATGCACCATAAACCAAATGCATAACATAGGTAATGAATAAGGTTATAGCAATATGACATGTATGAATGATGCTTGAAGTAAAATCATACTTATATAAAACATAATACATGTGTAATGACTGACCATTACTTGTGAATATCCAAGGCCTGCCACCTCATTAGAGACAAAAATGAGGTACAAAACCTCAACATGGTTGATGAGCTATAAACCCTCAACATGGTTGATGAGGTACAAACCCTTCAATATGGTTAATGAGGTACAAACCCCTCAACATGGTTGAGTTTCAAACCCCGCGACATGGTTGAATGGGCCTACCACCTCTGGAGTAAGGTGATCGAGGTACAAACCTCTCAATATAGTTACCTGGGCCTACAACCTCCCGAGTGAGGCTTAGTCAATTCTCAACACTATAGAGATAATATCATATATACATACATTTCTTTCATGATCATATAGTCATTCAACTTATAAGACATGCATTGGGCCTTTAATTCCTCAAGAAATCATAACCTCATATTTTATCAAACTCTTGATGGGTGATAGTGCTAGTGTAAAACCATATAATTTAAGAGTGAATCATGCTAGAAAATTTAGTGTAAAACCATCAATAGATACTTAGTAACACCCTCAAATAATATACATCGAAACTGTTCATTAAATCTCACAATAAATCTTAGATTCATAGCTTAAAACATGCTAAAACAATCAGAATTTCATGAAACACCAATATAGTGTGTAGTGAAATTTATAATAAGTAAGACCCATTAGTAAATTAACTTTAAATCATGCAATTTTAGGTAAAAAAAGGACCTTGGGCACTATTGGTGAAAGGACCGAATGGTTGAAATCCACATACCTTAGCTTTGGAGAATTCCTTGAAGAAGATTCGAAATAGAGACTTAAACCTTGAATAAAAACCTTATGATTTCGATGAGTTTTGGACACTTGAATTTTGAGATGAAATATCGCCTAAGTGTTTAAGAGGGTTTTAGGAATGTCTTGAATGATATGAAGTCAAAATATGGCTAAGTATAGGTATTTTCACGCATGGGAGTACTTATACCCAAGACCCAAAGGCCTTGGACCGGACAAGAAAACTGGCAGCCAAAAATACACTATAGCATACCCTTAGCGCATTGCGACAGGGGCGCAGATGCGCACTGGAAATCCCATTTTGTTATTTTTAAATTTTGCTATGGTTGCTCTTAAATCAGGGTTAGACTGATTATCCACTCAATTTGACTCCCTAATCAAGAATATGAAGTCAAATTTTTTGATATCATACAAAAATTTTGAGATATATGAAAATTATGATTCCAGGCATTTTCGAGGTACATTTTCGGGCAATTTTTTGGGGTCATTTCACATCCATCTACCTATGTCACTTATTTCACTTTATGTATTTGAGGGTGAGCCCAAGGTATTTCTTTGTCTTTGACCTATCTATGTAGAGGCATTATTGGACTTCTTGTAAACCTCTTTACGATATGTGCTAGGTGTTATGGTTAAATTTATGTTATGTAACTAGATATCATTGACTAACATAATGTGACTTGATCATACGTTTCATGTAAAGATCCTAAGTCCCAAATTGCCTTCATAATGTGAAACCTATGTACCCGTCCCTTAGTCTTTATGTGCTACATGTTATGTGAAATCATGTTATTCCCTTTCCTATAATGTCCCTATAGCGCGAGTCCTACTTTTTTGTCCCTTATAACTATGTGTTGTTGTTGAATGCATTTTTGAACCGAAGATGCAAGTTTTGGTATCTTGAGGCTTGTTTGGGTACTTTCACATTCGCATTCGCCATGTCACATCTAGGCTTAGGTATAGGTTGTGACAAAGATGATGTTAGAGCTCTAGTTTGTAAATGATCGTTGAAATCCAACATGTCGCATCAAGTAGAGTCCTAATCATGGGTGTGTAATGCACTATGCCTATAAGTGGGAGGCTACGACGATGTTCTAGGAAATTTATCATTTCTTCATGTCTTATGTCGTGTTGTGAATAGTTAGTTTAGCTCTTGACTATTGATGGTATCCTTGCTCTATTTCAGAAGATGTCTCGTGTTAGACTTGCCAGACTTACCCCGACTAATATGGGTCAAGCACCTCAAGGGCTTCGAGATAAGCCTATTACTTATGGTGCATTCAGTACAGCCTTTTATATGCGTACCCAAATAGTGATTCCTCAGACTAGATAGGCTAACCATCCTTGGGATTCCACTTCGGCTTCTAAAGTGAGGGATTTCACCTGATGCATCCTCAGAGTTCTTTAGGTCTAAGGCTGATGAGGATGCTTAGGAGTTCATTGATGAGCTCTCCAAGGTATTGAATATCATGGGTATCACTTCTAAGGAGATGGCTGAGCTAGCTGCCTATTAGTTGAAGGGTGTAGCACAGGAGTGGTATACTTAGTGGTCTATAGAGAGGATTTGTAGAGATGTTGTTGATTGGGAAGTTGCAAGCTTTCGTTTCTGGATCGTCTCTGTTCACTTGAGTATAAAGAAGCTAAGATGACTGAGTTCATCTATTAGACCCCGCAAGTTAGAACCCATAAGTCCTTAATTTGTTCGATTTGGTAAAATTTGGGACCAAATGTTAATTTTGTTTTAAGTTTAATCCTTAAGAATTAAATTGTTATGGGGTCATGCGTGTGTTTAATTCTTATTGGTCCATGTGTGGGACTTGAGTCTATATATATATCATGTGTGAGATTATCTTGTAGAGTAATTTCTACATTTAGAAAAATTAGAGAAAACTTAAGAGAATGAGCTGAAGTCTCGGGTTGCTACAGTAAAAGGGAAAAAATTATATTTTTTTGAGTTTTCGATTATTTGACGCTTCAAGCTTGGTATATTGGATCCCCTAAGTGGCATAGAGGCGTTAGTTGGTCAAGAAAATGCTTGGTTCGATGGCTAGGAAGGTTTTTGTCTAGTAAGGAGCTTGAAAGGTATATTAATTTATAGCCTCATTTATATTAATTAAAGCTTGTGGGTGTGTAAAGGTGCATTATAATTAAGGTAAAACATAAAAAAAGGTTGGTTATTAGTTGAATTTTGAATTTCGAATTTTGGGGTTGGAATTGAGGACAAGTTACATATGATGATATATGGATTTATAGTTATGAGTATATGTTTATTTGTCATGGAAATAGTCTTTGTGGGGTGAAAGAAGTGTTGGGAAAACAATATTAATGTTTACATGTAGGTTAGCTTGAATTAGAGCCCCATTGAAGGTATAATGTTATGTTTTAATGTTGAGGGGTTGCGTTGGGCATTAGAGTGACGTATTATAATCCTTGGAGTACATAGGAAGGATTGAATATGGTAGATATGTGTTTGTATAAATGCTGCCTATTTTGCTAACTATGTCGCAATAGCGTTTTGTGGTGTTTGATGTTGTGATGGTATTGGAGAGGGTTTATTGATGTTGTAGGTTATTGTTGTTGTTTTTGATTAATTATTTAAGCCGAGTTGAATTCTCGAGGTGACGTATTTTAAGGGGAGATACTGCCAAAATTTTTATAAAAGTTGGAACTAGAAAGTTAGGATTTAAGACCCGCTATGATTATTAATCGTTGGCGTTATTGTGATTCACGTAAACTTGGGACATCCGGAAGCATAAATTGGATTTGTCTTGCATTGGAGTTAGTTGAAGGAAGGAATCGAGGTATGTAAAGATTTCTACCTCTAGGCATGAATTACTTAAGTTGGGTCAACATCTTATGTTTGAAAAGTTCCTTTTCCTTCACAATTTGGGCCCAAATATATCTTATGTCCACTCCTTGGTACTTTTATAAAAATGGTATTTATATTTTGACTCTTGGTATGTAGAACC
>JAOTQJ010154007.1:0-30518 GCA_025642045.1 Solanum sejunctum
GTTAGAAATTTTCGTAGTGGTATTATTTGCCATAGTTTCTTAGATTGTAGGGAAAAAATAAAATTCTCTCTCTCTCTCTATCTATCTATATATATATATATATATTTGGGAAGACAAAATACAAGAGAAGATTAATGAGTCAAAATAATACAAAGAAATTTAGATAAATATTACTGCAATTATAATTTTAAATAGTATACATATATAAGTAAAGATAATAATTGAGTTGTGCTAGAAACTGTCCTAAGAAACTACTCCAGCAGTATAAAATATTTTTTCAGGATTAAACAAGCCTTCTCTAATTACTTAGAGGATACAGGAATCAATAAAAAATATAATTACTACAAAATAAGCAAGTCGGAAAGGGAGATTATAACCAAGAAAATATATAAGGAGAAAGTGTAGTAACTTTCCTTTTCTTTTTCACTCTTTCTTACTCACTTCTTGTTCTTCACTTATATCCTTCGTAATGCCAAGAAAATGGCATCTATATAGTTGCAAAAACTTGGAATTAGGTGCCAAGCATGGCCTAGTTTTTGCCAAGTATTTGGCCATAAAATGCCATGTAAATGCCTTAAAAGTGCCATGCAAATGGTCTTAAAATTGCCATGTAAATGACTTTGTATTTGCCATGTATATGGCTTTTTGTTTACCATGCAAGAGTGAATATTTGTCTTATAAAATATTTGTGTTACCAAAATATTTTTATGTAATCATTAATGACTAAGTAATGATATTTAAAAAATAATTAAAATATTTTTAAAAAATATCCCTCATACGAAACTAGTGATCGTCGTTGTCCAGACCCCCCTCTCCCCCACCCCACTCCAAAAAAAAGAAGCAAACGGAGACCAAAAAAATTTGGATCATTTCTCAATTTGTACATGTCATATGCTAATCTTCTCTATATCTTTCAAATTTTATCGAATGTCCCCGAAGGAACAAACTCCATTGCTGAGCTAGGGTTCTTATTTTGCTGTAAACTTCTCTCGGGGCTCAATGTGGGAGAAACCTAAAAGAAACTTTGGGCCCTAAAAGAAACTTTGGGCCCTTACGTTTCCAAAATAAAATATTTTGTCCTATTTTAATAAACTTTATGTCAATATCACCCATTCAAAAAAAGTATTTTTGTGTTATATTATCAAATTCAGTTTTTCCTTTTTAAAACAGTTTTTATAAAGACTCGATATAAACAATTCCGCAAGGACTAACTTCTACATTTCTTTTTTAATTTGTTTAGAATACTAAAAAATATATTATTTTACTTACTTATTTTAACAAATTGAGAAAGAACTAATTACTTTATTCTACCTCTTACATTAAATAATTATTTTTTATACTTTATAATAATCTAATTTTAAAATATAATTAATAAAATGAATATTTTTAAAAGGAGTACAAAATACAAGCTGGACAAATAAACATTATGTTGCTCGATGGCGGATGTTGGCTTTATATTGCATGTTTAAATGAATTCAGACACATGATTTTAAAATATAATAATTTAATGTTTGAAAATCTTGAATATTAAAATTGTTAAATTTTATTCGGCCGAGGAGCATAAATACCAAATTTTGATATAACCATTAAGTCATATTCAATGTAAAATTTATTATACTATCCACTTTAAAATAATAGAAAGCCTAATGTTTGAAGCTTTCTATAAAGGAAGTTTAGTCATTTTTTAAAGCTACATACACACCGATGGATAAAAAAAGGCCCCTTACTATAAATAGGATGTCGGCACTACGTTTTGGAATTAGAAATTTTAACTATTCAGAAATGGATAGACCTACAAAGAGAAATATAAAAATAGGTATAAATTAAATAGGAAAAGCATATAATTTGTCTAATATATGTACGTTAGTGTGTTTGAAAGGGAAGTTCAATGCACTAAAGCTTTCGTTTTGCATAGGGTCTCGACAAAGGTCCAATCATAAGGGTATATTATATGCAATCTTATTTTGTATAGATGTAAAATATCACAATGTGATAAAAAAAAATCAATTAAAAAAAATTCTTTAATTCCAATAAGGAAAAAGGTTGATTTCAAAGTTTGAACCCATAAAAAGTTGTCATCATTAATAAAGCAGAACATCAGAGACTGTTAAGAGTGTATATATAAACTAAATGTAGATGATATGGTAATTTGTGGTCTCTTAACAATGTTTAACGAGATCAATTTTACAAAATAAAAAAACAAGTATTAGTCAGGACTTGAGAATAATACAAAAGAATTTCATAATAAAACAATCTCTTAATGCTAAGCATTCAAGGGCAAAACAGAAGCTCGACAAATGGGACAATCTTTTTTCCTCAACAACCATTGTTTGATGCAGCCTGTATGATATTCGTGCCTGCACTCAAGTGTCCCAATGGACTCTTCAGGCTTAAATTCCCTTGACATATAGCACAAATCTTCGTTTTCTATAGGATTATTTAGTCTAGTAACACGATGAGTTCTTGTTTTGAAATACTTCAACAATATAGCAGTCCTGTTTCTCCTCCGTGTAAGCATCCTCATCAGCAATTAGTTCACTTGCTTCTGGAAAATAGTTTGGCGGTGATGGGGCATTCAAATTGTCTTCTGCTGCATCTTGTCGCCTTAACAGACTTTCTACTAAATCACGACTACTCACATAGTTACTGTAATCCCAAGAATGTGAGCCACCGGTTGACAGTTTTGTGGAGTAATCCTGGCTTCTAATCCCAAAACGAAGGGATGACCAACAGATGTGTATTGCCTTCTCGAAGAACTATGATAGGGGGATCGCCTAGTTGTAATTCTGGCACTACGCCGATGGACAGACGTGTGTTGATAATGATGTGGAGAAGAATGAGAGTAACTCATTGTTCAACAGAAACAACGTTGGAATTCCTGAAAGCAACGAAGAACGATTTTGCGATTTCTTGAAAGGAACAGAGCAGAACAATCAGTAAACACAAATTGATTATAAGCCTGAGGTACACAATTACATATAGAGATGAAAGGCCTACCATATTCCTAATTTGTTTAGGAACGTTATAACCCTTTTGTTTTTGGGTAACTTAACGCGGAAAGAACTATTTTTGGGAACAACATTTATATTGAAGTTGTATCCCTAGTTTCTTTAGGAATAAAACTTAAGGATTTAATTATTGTTTTATATTCTTATTTAATTAGCTTGAACTAAAAAAAGGTAAAGGAATCATTTATATTAAATGATCAACACTTCAAACTCATTGTAATCCACCTTTACAAGAACAGTACCACATAGAACATTAAATCCACTAAAAAGAAAACTATAAAACTTAAGATGGTCGAGAAAATTTATTGTCCAAATGTTACTTTGGAAATAACTGGATCCTCTTCACCCTTCGTCACATTATTGTTGCTAATGACATAGGACTTGTCCTTCTCTTTGCTTTCACATATCCTTCTAAGTTTGATGGATCTGCAACTTTTCCCAAAGCCTCTATTTCGGCATCTGTCATGTTTCTAAGAAGTTCTAAGGGCAGGGCTGCAGGATCCAACTCCCAGCAACCAGTGGGAGCATTTGGAGCTTCTTTGCCTGTGAGAAAATATGAAGGGATTCCCGTGGAATATGCCAAAGATATTTAGGGTCCAACTGCCGATGGAATACTGATATGAAGCCAGCTACTTTGACTAATGGAGCAACTTTGACACCTTCCTTCTCAGTGTAGTCACTGAACACTTCCACCATATCATAGTTGTATATGACATCCTCCGAAGTTGGCTCATTCCATTCAGGAGACCAATGCCTGTACAGAGCCCAAACATCCCCATTGGGGGGGCAGGGGGGGGTGGATTTGGATAATGCCTCTAGCCCCTTTCACCCACTTGACCTTGTGGGAGAAAGAATTGAGCATCTTATTGATATTGCGCCTGCCTACCCTGAAATCCCCACTGGTCTTGAGGAAGCCGAACCGACCCAATTAATTGGGCTGAGTTCAGCATTACTTTTGGAGTTCAACCAGCTGCAATTCACTTTAAATGGCATTGCAGATAGCACATTGTGAATCAGAGCATAATTGTGAGGCATGCAATCATCGGATCATAAGCAGCCCACACTTGATTACCACCAAAACATTTTTCCATTCTATCATTGGCAAAACTATGGAAGTCAGAATCAGGAACAACCAATGACTTAGCTTCTGGTTCTAGATCAATGGGAGCAGTAAAGACGGGAAGTATTTTCTTCTTTGCCACTTCTTTTTCCCTCTTAGATAAATCCTAGCCTTATTCTCCAGCAAATTGCAAGTCTCTAAATCGTACAACTCCCTTGAACTCCTAGCCATGCATCTCCTTTTAACTAGCCTACCAGCTTTTGAACAAGTGGAAACTGAATCAGGAGCAAAACCTGCATCAGTTTTTAGTGTACTCATAGCTGCTTCTGCTGTAAGGAGCTTCACACCTGAAGCAGAAGATCCATGCTTATTGTCATACATCATTCTTTTGGCTCTATCAGACAACAAACCCCATGCTTCAGAAATAATCTTAAATGCCCCATCTGCCCCAACAGATTGATTTTTATCAGGGTGAAGAGCTAGAGCATGCCTTGTGTAATGTTTCCTTATTGTTTGATCATCAGCCGAGGGCTCTACAGAAAGGACACCATAAAAATCCACTTCACCATTGTTCTTCTTCTTCTCATGAGCAACTTAAACATCGATAATACCCAGGAACTGAGAAATACCATAAAGGCCTGGACACATATTTTTAGATTTCAAAGCAAATTTTTGAACCCCAGCAATGTCCTCAGTCAATTTCTTCTCGGCAATTTTTGTTGCCTTAATACCTTCATGTTTATTACATTCCATTTGCCTTTAGCAGGACTCAAATAAGCACACTTTATTGTCTTCCTCAGATTCAACCAGCAAATGAAGCAACACTTGACGATCTGGTTACTGCATGAAGATTATTCACAAATACTGCTGAGAAAACTGTCTGACTCTTCAAAGCCCAGAATACAAACATTCAAAACTGCAAGTCACAAAACTGCAAGATTGAAAGCCGAAAATAATACCATAAAAGAAAAAAGGGTACTAGTTATCAAAGTAACGACTTAAAAAAAGAAGGCAAGCTGGATTAAGTGTGATATAGAGTTGATTGCAATTTTTAATGGACATCATTAATTACTGCACTATCCAGTTTCCACAAGCACCAGAAAAACAAACAAGAACCCATGAAAGATTCTGAACTTCACAGAAACAAAACCTAATTAGTAATAAGACAAGGGAATCGATAAAACAGAGGGGAAATTATAATAATGTTTAACATTCTACCGTTCAATCTATTAAATTAACTGGATTAATGTTTCGAAGGCTATCCATGTTACTGTTCCATCGAGATGAAATAATAGCATATCACCTTCTAAATCTAACCATGTTTATTGAGAATCTTCATTTTCTTATTTCCAAAAAACCGGATTTATCAATTAGACAAATATAAAGGACTCCGGACAAACAAAAGTAAAAATCGACAAAATGGGACATGCTTTCTAAGCTTGTCTATGTATTTCATAAGTTCTGTTAAGTACAGGTTCTGATGTTTTGAAGATTAACAAACCAAGCCAAGGAACAGGTAGACGATCGTGCTACTGTGCTGAAGCTAGTCGTGGGATATAGCTTGTAAACCTGTTGTGGTTGGTGAGATGTCTATCAGATATGTAAGAAGAGACCAGTGGTCCACAACGTGTACCCACAGCAGTATAAAAGAAAGTTTTCCAAGGTAGAAACACAAGTTTTTCATGCATTCCTAAGATTAAATATTCTTATCTTGAAAAAGTTCATCCTTGGCTCTTTGTGTAAGAAGACACAGATACTGTATCTAAAGACGGAGGACCCAATAGAAGCTCTTTGTAGTTCTTTAGTCTGTTAGAGTGTGTCGAGTTTCAAAAGTGTAACATCACACCTAAGTTATAAAGATACGTGATTCACAAGTGTGTAAAGGTGTTCAAGTGTTGTGTAAGCCTTTGAGACAGAGTTGAAGTCTAAAGGTTTATTTGTTTCCTAGTCTGTCTGCATAAGGGTTGTAGGTTTAGACTAGGATAAGCGTTTTTGGGGAATTTTTGTATATGCTTGTGTACAACCTGTGCAGGAAGTGGAAGGTAGAGAAATAACGAGTGCGTTGTATTTCTTTACTTGTTTCTCTAGTGGATTTGGTGTTGGTAAATCCTGTGGTGACAGGGCGTGGTTGTTCCTCCCTTGAGCAAGGAGTTTTTCCACGTAAAAATCCTTGTGCACTTATCTTGTGTATTTTACTTTCTTCAAGTTTTTGCTATCATACTCAGAGGGACCAGATCCTTCAGTAAGCTAGGAGCACCTTGAATTGACAATTTGGTATCAAGAGCAAGGATCTCTATCAAGTTTACACCTTGAGATTTACTGAAAATGGTTGTTCCACTCCACTTGGAAGAAGGACAATCATCCACAGGACCACCAAAATTCAATGGCAAGTACTACGGATGGTGGAAAGGTCTCATGCACAACTTCTTAATGGCTGAAGACAGTGAACTGTGGGACATCGTTCTATATGGACCATATGTTCCAATGACTAAAGTAAAGGAATGTAACATTACCAGGTCTGTCCCAAAGACCAGATAACAATACACTGAGCTGGACAGGAAGAAAATAGAGAAAAACTACAAAGCAAGAAAATTGATTGTGTGTGGAATAGGAGCTGAGGAATAAAATTGGATTTCTACTTGTGAATCAGCCAAAGAAATCTGGGATTGTCTGAAGAATGCTCACAGAGGAACTGAACAGGTGATAGTGTCCAGGGTTGACATGATGATGTCTCAGTATGAAGACTTTATTATGCATGAGGAAGAAACCACACAAGACATGGAGACCAGGTTCTCAGCAATAACCAACGACCTCAAGTGCTTGGGAGAACCAATCAATCAAAGCAAACAAGTGTGAAAAATTCTGAGAGTACTTCCCAAATCTTGGGAGAGCAAAGTTGATGCCAACACTGAATCGAAGGACTTGAAAATCTGAAAATGGATGTTTTCATTGGCATACTTCATACTCATGAGTTAGATAAGAAACATGATACAACCAAGAGAGAAGGGAAGAAGGATAACACCTGGGCACTGAAAACCGTTCAGAGCGATGAGGAAATTGATGGTGTTGATATGGCTTATCTCACCAAGCGGTTTAAGCAATTTGTCAGAAAAAGTCATGAGTTGGCACAGAAAGGGAATGCTGATAGATTACGTGGTAACGCTGACCTGTGTCATGGCTGTGGCAAACCAGGACATTTTATCAGAGAATGTCCTCATGGTAGAGGTGATCTAAAGGATAGGCAAAGAACTGGCAAGGACAGAAGGAATGACCAAGTTGCAGACAGGTACAAAAAGAAGGTTGCTACTAACAAGATTATGATAAAGGCAATGGGGGTCTGGGGAAATTCGTCCAGTAGATCTGAAGAACAACCCAAAGACTCTTCCATGATTGTAGTCGAGGATGATGATAAGATCTATGATAACTTGTTTGCCTTTATGGCCCAATCAGATGATGAAGACGACGATGATGAAGAGGTAACGCTGCTGGATCTCAAAGATAATCTAGATCTTTATTCTACTAGAAAGTTGAAAAAACTAGCATGTGTTCTCATTGATTCTATCTATGAACTGACCACTGAGAAGGGTCTGCTAAACAACAGTATAGATGTGTCTCAGGATGAAAAGATTGCTCTGACTACTCAAGTTTCAGATCTTGAAGTTAAAGTTGTCTCTAGAACTGAAAAGGATGAACTACTGAGGCTAATGGACTTTGGTGAACAGTCTGATGCTAAGTGGAAAAGAAAGATTAGTGATACTGAACTTGCATTGGAAGTAAAACTGAAGTAGGCTAAGTTAAAGTCAAATTCAGCCTTAGAAAGAAACATGATAATGGAAAAGGATACTTGAGCAAATCCTTGAAGTGGACTGCATCTTCCAAGCTTCTGGGAGACATGTCTAGCAGTTAGAGCTCCGAAAAAAGGAGACTGGGCTATGTCAATAAGATTGACCCCCCTTATTATCCACACAGCAAGTATGTGTCTATTGCTGATAATCTTTTGTGCCTGCACTATGGGAAAAATCGCCATCGACAACTGTGAAGTTCTGAGGAGAACATTGAACAAACAGACTGCTCACCTGGAAAAGAAAAATATGAAGGAGAGACCAGGTCCTAAGCCAATACTAAGGACCAAACCTCTGCCCCTCTGGACTAGAAAATTTGTAATTAGGCCTCTATCTGCTTATTGGGTGGGAGCTCAGACTAAAATGGGTTCCCAAGACTAACTTTTAATCTCTTGCTGGAAAGGACAAGGAAAACAGTCAGTGTTGGTGCATGAATGGTGGCTGCTCAAAGCACATAACTGAAAGGACGTAAAGACTTCCCCACATTGAATAAGTTTGAAGGAGCCAGTGCTTCATGTTAAGGTAAACAAAGGACTATATCACGGGCATTGAAAATTTGACAAACATTTTTGAGAAAGCTACTAAGAATGAAAGTGGAAAGTGGAAAGTGATAAGGGAAGGTGAAAGTGGAAAATTCGGCTCTATAGTAATGAGAGTTTGGATACTCCACTAATCACTGAGCCTATAGAATCCTCAACAAAAGAACCCTCTGTATTGAAAAGAGTGTGCTGGTTACCCCAGATGAGTTAGGAGAAGTGATGAGTAAGAAGGACCTGCATTGATATAGGGGAGTCCTTAAGCAGATGGTGATAATAGTGAAAAATGCTGCTCCACAAGATGATCCAATTTGATTTAAGATTCCAAGGACCTGACCAGAGAAAAGGTACTTGCTGGCTACTCAAGAACTGGTTATGAACAGATCAGGCTGAAGATGAATGTGTCTAGACAAAAGCATGAAGGGTCAAAAAGAATTGTGATATCATCCTATATTCTTGGCTAAAAGGGCTCAAAAAGGTATCTGAGGAATTATTCACAATTTTTAAAATACCTCCTTGTACTTCGCAGGTAAGCAAGATGTAACAATTTCATAGGACTTGAAGATCGGAATTGAGATGATTCACTCAGGGACCTTACTCAGCATCAGGCCAGTACTCTGTTCATTATCTCTCACTTCATTAACGTGAATGTTCTGGACCTGTCATGTCGATTCAACTTTTTCTTGAATCAACGTCACTTCATCCCTATCTCCGAAGAGTCACAACCAATCAGGGACCAAATGCTTCTTTTCCCTCTCTTTTTAGACTGATTAAGTCCGTCACTATGTTGATCTCATTATCTACTCAAACACCCTCTAGTCTTATACTCGTTCATCTCCTCAGTTCTTCAGTCTTTTCAAAGACATTTCTTGTGTTCCTTCATCATGTCCACTACATCAGGCCACTCGTCTTCCCAACTAGATGTGGAGGTTGAATCCTTACCATCATCTATCACTGACACACCTCTATCTCCTTCACCCCACCCACGTGTTAAAATAGAGGAACCGACATCCCCTTATCTTCCCCAAGACCAAAAAAGCCTGAAACTGATCAAGGTCTTGTAAGAAACATGAGGCTAGTACATGTGGCAATATAGGAAGAAGAGAATGAAGGTGATGAAGAGGACAACAGATCATTGTCTTGGAAAGTGAGGAAACCTAGAATTGCTTCTGATCCGATTTCTACAAGGGACCAGGCCAAAACAAATAATGGTAAAGACAAGATTTGTGAGGAAACTGCTGAGATCACAAGATGCGATACGACCCAAGGAACTGAAAAGAAACTGTTAGGCGATGCAATGAGAGGAAGCAAGCAAAAGCATATCGCTAAAAAGAGGGTGAGGAAAACCACTGTTGAAGATGACTTATCTGAGAAGAAGGAGGTCAAGGTTGAAGAGTAAACATACATTGACTAGACTGAGTCTGAAGATGAGTTAAGAGAACCGAATAGGGGAGCTGAGGTAACAAAGGTACCTAAGGAGGTGTTTGATCAGGGAAAAAGGAGTGAGCCTGCTTCTACCAGGGGACCAGGGTCCCACACAAAAAGGAGGAAGTCTAAGAAAGTGTGATCTAGGGATCAGAGAATCAGTTTGTTTCAGGAGCAAGAGGTTCTGGATGGGAGAGTTTTGAGCCTGCGACTAAGAATAGCCCAGGTATGTCTGAGCTTGTGAAGGCTGTTGAAGTACAAGCTTGGGGCCACCTGTTCCAGTTCTGTATGAGTGGGAAGTCAAGGAATTTTACCTCAACCTGAAAATTCAGGAAGATGGAGGTTTTGTGACAAATGTTAGGAATATTTTCTTCAGGATAGACGAAGGTACTTTAGGTGGTATCTTGCAGGTGAAGACTCGGGGAATCAGAACACTTATTGATACGCTCCCTTCAAAATCCTTCTTGGAAAAGGCAGGAAAACTGAGGAACCTGACCTCCTCAGCTGTTTCTAAGAAGCTTTTGAAGGGACAATATCAGTTATACTTCGAATTTGTTAACAAAGTTGTGTTGCCCCGAATGGAGAAAAGAACAATAGCCACTATGGCCGACCTCTACTTGATTGAAAAATTGAGTACCCAGGTAGACATCAATCTACCTGCACTGATGATGGAGCACATGACTAAGGTGCTCACCACGACTGAGGGTAAACCAGGCCTAGCTTATGGTCATTTACTTAATCGCATGTTTGCGTACTATGGGGTTGAACTGAGCAAGGGTAAAATGGGCACCATAAAGCAGTCTCTATCCTTTACCATTCTAGCAGAGTGTGAGCTTGGAGAGCTGATGGCTGGGACCGAAAATTCACCAATGTATGAAATGGTGGATCAAAATGATGCTTTGAAAAGGAAAGTAGAGGACCTGATTGCTGCTTTGTCCAATAAGGATGCTGAGATGATCGAGCTGAGGGAAGTTAATGCCCAATTGACCAAAGAAGTTAAGTCACTCACCCAGTAGTTATTGGAGGCACACAGGGACCATAGAGCAAGTATGTCCAAATTGATCCAGTCTCGTGCTTCCAAGTCTTCTAGCTCCTAGGCACTGTTTGCTTGTCTAAACACTTGTTGTTATCTCTATCCTATGTTCTTCCAGTTAAAGTCTTTGAATGATCTTGACCCAGTCTTGGGCAGAAAATGTTTTTGTATGGACGATTATGTATGGATTACTGACTGAATGACAATGGGCTTTATGTGCATATTCTCTCTGATTCCAGTTCTTTGTTTTCTATATATTGATATATTATGCTTACTCAAGTACTTGGTATTTTCCTACTTGTGATCCTATCTTAGTTTACTGTTGTCCTTTTGATGATGCCAAAAGGGGGAAAGTATGATGTTGATTGATTATGATCATATTCTGAGGGAATGTTATATTCAGGGGGAATAACAAGACATAGGTGGTTCGAGGGAACAAGCTGATCAATAAGGGTGCTTAGTTTGTCATAATCAAAAAGGGGGAAATAGTTAAGTACAGGTTCTGATCTTTTGAAGATTAACCAACCAAGCCAAGGAACAGGTAGACGGTCGTGCTACTATGCTGAAGCTAGTCGTGGGATATAGCTTGTAAACCTGCTGTGATTGGTGAGATGTCTATCAGATATGTACGAAGAGACCAATGGTCCACAACGTGTACCCACAGCAGTATAAAAGAGAGTTTTCCAAGGTAGAAACACAAGTTTTTCATGCATTCCTAAGATTGAATATTCTTATCTTGAAAAAGTTCATCTTTGGCTCTTTGTGTAAGAAGACATAGATACTGTATCTATAGACGAAGGACCCAATAGAAGCTCTCTGTAGTTCTTTAGTCTGTTAGAGTGTGTCGAGTTTCAAAAGTGTAACATCACACCTAAGTTATAAAGATACGTGATTCACAAGTGTGTAAAGGTGTTCAAGTGTTGCGTAAGCCTTTGAGACAGTGTTGAAGTCTAAAGGTTTATTTGTTTCCTAGTCTGTCTGCATAAGGGTTGTAGGTTTAGACTAGGATAAGCGTTTTTGGGGCTTTTTGTGTATGTTTCTGTACAAGCTGTGCAGGAAGTGGAAGGTAGAGAAATAGCGTGTGCGTTGTATTTCTTTATTTTGCTCTCTAGTGGATTCGGTATTAGTACATCCTGTAGTGACAGGTCGTGGTTGTTTCTCCCTTGAGCAAGGAGTTTTTCCACGTAAAAATCTTTGTGCACTTATCTTGTCTTTTACTTTCTTCAAGTTTTTGCTTATCATACTCAGAAAAAACAGATCCTTCAGTAAGCTAGGAGCAACTTGAATCAACAAGTTCCTTATTCATAAGCTTTCCAACATTCTTCCCATTTGATGCAGAAAAACAATTGAACATTGAATCGCCACGTTGAATCCATCACTGAAAGATATATCAAATAAATTGCAAGTAGCCCTGCGGTGTGGCCAAGTGGTTGGGCTTGAGACTTTCATGTTGGAGGTCTCAAATTCGAAACTCCTTGCCAGCAAAAGCAAGAGGTTTGCCTTCTTGGTCGAGCTCGTAGCACTGGGTTTGCCTAGTGCGAGATACCTCTCCTGTGTGGTTTGAGAGCTATTGTGTAGGAGCGCATGTTTACCCTATGTGCACCCAAATAGTGGTTGCGAGTACCCTGCTCTTGCTAAGACATTTGCACATTTAGATGCTACACACATGAGTTTTATACAAGGTATCAAACTTCCATTGTCATAAAAAAATGGAATTATCAAATTGGTTTAGGGCGTATTCCGCCAAAGTATTTAAAGGTTCCCCAAAACTTTGGCATGTGAGGAGGCCATGCAGTGGCCTATTTGACATTTCCCCTGGCCTGATTCGTCCAAATTGCAGTCAGTTTTGGCCAACGGTCTACCCATTGACCACCTCTGTGCATAGATGCAGCCCTGACAGTGTAAGAAGAGTTGTTCGGATTTCAAATATGGTTGCAATGCGGTGGATTTGAAGTCCACCTAGACAAAAATAGAAAGCTTAATCAATACAATATAAAAAACATAGAAGGTCCGGTACCCTTTTGGACTCCATAGATCTCTCGGAGGAGGAAAGGCAAAGAATTTACCACACATAAAGCCACTTAGCAATAGCCAAGTTTTTCGTAAAAAACTTGTTCCAGAACTACCTAAAGAACAAATTTGAGTGACATGTGGAATTCCACTGAACCTCTCATTTTGATCGACCTACGCCAGGAATTTTATGTAGAAAAATTCAATCAAGAAGAAAATATGAACAAGGCACTACATGAAGGGTCATGGCTTATGGCAGGGAACTTCCAACCTCAGGAAAATGGGGATTCGGAAATGCCCATAATCGTAATTTCCATATATCTCAAAATCCGTGCGTGACATCAAAATTCCGACTTCATATTCTCGATCAGGGGGAAAATTGAGTGAGAAATGAGTATAACCCGGATTTTAGAGGACCTGTAGCGAAAAATAAATTTCGCTAATTTACGATTTCTAGAGAGCATCTGCACGTTGGCCGCATGGCACAGAGCAGTATTATTTTTGGTGCGCATTTGGTCTGCATCGCGGACTGGACGCAAACCAGTACAATTTTTCTTAATTTTTCCTGTGTCGGCCAAGGGCATTGGGGTCATAACCTCATGCCCACGTATGCATGAAAACACCCACACTTAGCCATTTTTCGTCTCTATATCACTCAAAACTCTCAGAAAAATCTCTCCAAGTTGACTTAACCAAATATCTCATTCACATTTCAAGGATTTCACACCGGATCAATTAAAGTGACCACGCCCATCGCTTAAACTTACTCCACCTTTCTTACCCTTTATAATAAAGAGAGTTAGCAGCATTTAGTCGAAATCAATAATGCCATCCCAAACTCTACAACCTCAAACAATTGTGAACCACTCATCCTCCTCTAAACAGCTACAGAGCGACCCACTAGTCTTCATAAAGCACCACTCCCTCCAAACCACATTTCGACTTCACAGATGGAGTTGGCAATGCAAGGCAGGTCTCTGGCCATCAATCTGAGCATTGACAATCAACCAATGGTTCTGATTCTCCGAGACCCAGCATACCTAGCCCAGTTAGTCAAGGAAGGACTAGACCATGCAATAGAGGGAATGGGACACCAACTCTTTGAGACTCTGAATCTGATGTTCATGCAAGAAACCACTACCCTAATGGGTCAAACCTTTTAGAGTCTCCTATTCTTTCCGGTCCTCCCACATATGTCCGGTTCACAGATCCCTCTCTTTGTCCCATGGATGTCTCAAGAATCTCCCAACACTACTCAAACCAAAATGTTCCCTCCAAGGGCAAAAACCTCATAAGAGGAAGAACCCTTACTCCTAGAAACCTTGAGAAGGAGAACTGAGAGTTGAAACGTACCTTAGAAACCATTAGGGAACAAAGCATAGAGGATCTTCCTTTTGGAGAAGATACTTCTCAAAGAATTCAAAGAACATATGAACACAACTATTATAGTATATGCCTAGACAAATGACTATGTGCAAATTGAACTTGAGTGATTAGAAGGAGCTTATCCCAGCAGTTCTTACCCTCAATCAAGTGAGGGAGTCAAAAAAGCCTACCTACGTGGGGAAAGGGGATGGCTTAGAGGACCAACCACTAACTCCATCGAAGTTGATGAAATTCATCATTTAGAATGCGCGAGGAGCTAATATCATGAGCTTACGCCAATAGTGCAATGCAATGGTCTAGATGCACAAGCCCCCCATGCTAGTGCTTCTCAAAACCAAAATGACTAAGAATAAGCAGCTCACTGAAGAACTCTTATTCGACTCTCAAATCCAATCATCTACTACTGACTTTTCGAGGGAATAGTGCTCATGTAAAAGGAACATGATGAGATTTCTAAGTGACACATAAATCCCTAGCTTCATCTCTATTAGAAGCACCATTCAGGGGGCCCTCATAAGAGAAAATAAGAACCTTAGATTAGTGATCTTTACCACAACGATGAGTGGGACTTTAGCACACTTGAAACCACATATGCATCTCTTCATGCTCATTCAATGATTAAAGTATCATTTGTACAAATAAAGTTAACTTATACAGATTTCTCATGTGATGCATTTTTCAAACCAAAAAAAGGAGCCTAAAGCCAAACTAGCTAGGGTTGGCTAGATTAATTTTGTGTTTAAATTATTTTTTGTGCAATTAATTTAAAATTCGATAGCTCAAAGAGACATCCTAAATCTTCATTCTTAAATCATTCTAAACTGACAACTCATAGATACTAATTAATGAGTATAAGATTTACTTCCTTCCACAGAAGTTAAAAAATTTCAAATCATACTTCACATGGAACTTTTTTCTTCTATGTAATAACATTCCATAAGATCAAAAACAAAATCTCACAACCAAAGCTTCAAAAACCAAAAGTATCTCTCACTCAGATAGACTTTAAAGATGAATTAATTAAAGATATCTATATAAGATTTTAAAGTCTTAAATCAACATAGCACAACATGAACTCAACAAGATAACAAATCCCTTTAATTCTAAAATCATCTATAATCAACACAAACTAAAAATAAAAAAATAAGGGTTGTACATACATGATCATGAACATTGATACACACACAAAAAATTTGAATGAAGCCAAGCATGAAAACAACGCAGAAGCATTTGATTAAATTTAGTTTACCTGCAAAAGGAAGCAATGGTTAACTACATAGAATGAGTCGTTATTGAATTCCACTGAAAAAAATCTTTTTAGGATTTGTAGCTAAGCAGAGTGTTGATCAATCTGAATCTTGATAAATCCTAGAGAAATCTGCAATGTTGGCTGGCAAAAGAAACTTTTCCAAAAAAAGAGAGAATTAAGAGAAATAGGTGTGGCCTAGCCCTATTATTTTGATCTTTTTTAATAGGGGGCGAAGGGTTAGCAGAGGTTAAACCCTTACCATGGCTAACTTTTAACCTTGCTTAAATTTACCAACTCTTGTATAATTTGGAGAACAAAATTTAATAAATTAATTTTTGTGTATACATTAATGACAATTTTTTCCTGATGTTTTTTTCTTTCTTCTAAATTACATCTTCAAAAAGTTTTGAATTTTGGACTATATTTCCTTAAATAGATAGGAATTCATATTAGATGAGTGTTCTCATAGAGAAAATCATGATGGGAAAAGCATGAGGAGAATTTGAAACTCATGATGTTAGAAGGTGCAAAATCAATGGGTGCAACAGCTGCTACAATAGCTTCAGCAGGAGCTGCTATTGGTATTGACCCAGAGAACTTACTATCAGTTAAGTCATCCATTCTACTCTTACCTAAACTGATGCTAGGCTGCTTCAGAGAGGTGCTCTTTGCTTGACCACATGATGAACATGTTTTAAGCCAATTGCATGTCGAGTGCTTGTCTATAAAACCAATTCTCAATTGATGCAACAACACCTTGACAACTTCACTGTTTGAGGCAATTTCACAGCTTCATCCTCATGACTCATCTATACTCACCTGTATATCAGCAACAGGTTTATTCCCACAACCCATTTGTTTCTCGACATTTAACCCATACAAGAATCACATTAGAATGAACATAATGGGTACATCGGAGATACTAATCACTCATGATGACACTGCAACCATAAAGCCGATTATCGATCGTTACAACCTGAAGCCATTCGGGCAATTTCACAGCTTCATCCCCCTGATGCATCCAAACCCACCTCTTAAGTGCATTCTCGAATAACTAAATTCCATAGGTTGAAGGCATTTTTAGCCCATTTTTGTTTGAATTTTCTATCTTAAGAGTGACCTACTTGTCTAATTTCAAAACAATACAAGACACAATATGAAATTGTCGGACAAATTTTAATACATCAAACAATCCTACCGATAGAATAACCCTAAGGATTGGGAAAACCCAACCACGGAACATCACACCATAAATTTCAATTAAAACAAAGCAGCAAAATTTCACTCAATCTGTCGAGGCAATTTATCCAAACCCATCTACTTAGAACAAAAAATAATTTATTTTGTACCTCAATCTCTATCCAATAATATTACATGATTCTCTCTTAGAAACCTTCGAGCATAAGATTTGATATGACAGTTATCAAGTTTATTACACAATTCTTAATTGATTTCTGCTAACATGAACCTGACAAGACTGATTATTATTACCGTTTCCAAAGGGGTATTATATCATGATAATTTTTTTATTATTATACTAGCATGTCTTCTGATTTGTCCCATTAAAAACGATTATAGTTCAGTTTATAAGTGTTATTCCAACAGTAGTTTTGGTTGGGACTTTATATGATAAGAATCTAACCAAATAAGTGCTAAGAAAATTGATCCACATAATTCATATATATAGCTGATCCAGCTAGTTTAGTATTGAGATATAGTTGATTTCTTATTCTGGCAGCAGGACTGCTTTTTGAACTCTATGAGTGAATTCAGGAATCTACTTCAGCTTGTTTGATCAAACTGGTTACGAAATCAAATTATTTATGAGAATGTAGTCCATTTTAGCCACCATTTTCTTAGAGTTCAAAGAGCGATAGGGGCATTGGTAGACCAATATGTTAATTGTGGGCAACCAAATTCCATAGGTTGAGGGTATTTTTAGCTCTTTTCTGTTTAATTTTCTATCTGAAGATCCTCCATGACAATACAATACACATTACAAAATTGTAGGACAAAAGACCTTGATACATCCAACAAGGCTATAATAATCCAATTATCCCTAAGTACTGGGAAACCCAATCACAGAACATCGCATAAATTTCAATTAAAACAAAGCAGTAAAATTTACCTCAAATTGCTGAAGAAATTTCACAGCTTCACCCGATGACTCATGAAAATATTCCCCAATAACCCATTTGCACCTCAACCTTCACAAACCCAACAAGTTTCTGCACATTTAGCTGTATCCAGTAACAAAAATCCCCTTAGAGTGAACATAAGGGGTCCAACTGAGAGGATAATTACTCGTAATGATACTGCAGTCCATAAAACCGACCCTTGAGTGCTACAACCAGAAACCGTTGAGGCAACAACCCATTTGTACCTCAATCTCCATCTGATACTCATGATTTTCGCCGATCCAGCAAGCTTCTGCACAATTAGCTGTAACCCCTAATAAGAATCCCCTTAGCTGCAAGATAATTTGTTTTAAACGGAGATATTCCAATTATACAAAGAGAGAAAATTGATTCGAATACGTCGATGGTCCATAATCTAGGATGAAGAAGAAGAAGGGAACGAGGGTTTCTGGGTTTTGGATGGCAGGAAGAACTCAAAGAAGCAACCTTCAATGAATTCAATCATGAAAAATTCATTTTGTGCCGGGATAAATTTGATGTTATCCCGTTATTATTTTAATATTTTCTTGCCACTTTGATTTTATTTTAATAATTATAATTTATTATTTATCTTATATTTATATAGTAATTCTACCTTATATCTTATAACTTTTTATAGATTTATTATTCAAATTGTGGATATATGATATTGTATAATGATGAAAAATAATATAATCACTTTAAATATTACATTCATTAAAATAATATAATACAACAAAAAATAACATAAATAAAAAATATATTATGAAATAATATATAACAATCATTTAAATAAAGTGTAAAGAAGATGGAACTTGTATTTTGTATGATAATGTATAAGATTGTATATTATTATTATGGTGCATAAAAATCTCTTATAATTTAATATAATATTATATATTAAGTGTATAATATTATGCATCAAGTTTTTAAATATTTTTATATAAATAATATATTAAAATTTTGTATATTATTGTATATCGGGTGTAATATTAGATATCAAATTGTATTTTGACTAAAACTTTGTAATATGAACTTTGAGTTATATTTTTACAATAATATTATATATTAAATGTATAATATTATGCATCAAGTTTTTGAATATTTTTATATAAATAATATATAAAAAAAATTATGTATTATCGTATATCGAGTGTAATATTGTATATCGAATTGTTGACTAAAAATTTGTAATATAAACTTTGAGCTGTATTTTTACAATATACAAATTATCTAATTGTATATTTTTAAAATTTTTATGTCTTGCCATATTTCCTTTTATTTTCTTTGGCCTCAAGTTTCCAAAAACAAAAGCTTTATGGTATTAAACCCATTCAGAAAGTACTATCAAAATGGAAGTTTGGAACGCAACTACCAGTCATATCCATCAATAAAAACTTATTTCGTTCGAGAATTCAAAAGAGTCACGTCATAATTAGGCAGGATGGAACTAATATTACTAATTTGAGTGATCATGATTCGATGGTTATGGCCTATATGCTTATTCTACTTATACTCGATTTGATCCCTTGACAGAGCAAGAACTAGAAAAAAATAATAAATAAAGATATAAGTATTTTATGTGAAAACCTCCTTATTCAAGGGGGAAAATCACAACCGATCACACAAGATCTCAGTCAATCTTCATTATCATCAAGGAGTAATAAAAAATTACAAGCTCATGTAATCTAGGACTAAACTCTTAATCTCTTTCTCCATAATATGATAACTTACAATCCTCGACTACAATGCAACAACTTTGTTGCCCACTAAACTAATCCCATCTGATTAATTTAGACTTCAATAACTTGACACAGTTAGCTCTAGCTATGCAACTCTGAACAGAAGAAACAAAAAGAATGCATAGTTTTTTTTTATATAAATCAGGACTAGATTTACAAGATAAATGCAGAGAAAATACGACTAAATATAATACAAAATAACAATGACAATCATAAGGCCCATTGTTGTTTCTTCGTCTATATTTCTTGAGTGTTTTTCCTTCCTTTCTTTTTTTTTTTCTTTTGCTTCTTTTGATTGTGAAAAATCTGAATGACAAAAGCTTCGTTGTGTCAATGAGATAGAGACGTTATATGTGATGACCACAACTAATTGGAGTAATTTTATTGGCTAAAAAGCCTGTCACGTTGTCAAAATTCGAGCACTCACAAAATCAATTATTTGCAAAGTATTTTTTGCACTAATCACTTTCAGTCGCAGAAAATAGTTGTACCATGGGACAAGTGTCACGTCCCAAAAGGGTACCTTAGACGTGCCAACACTCGAAAATCATTATTGATTCTCAAACAAACCATTTGGTTTGATCACTCATTCAATTAGCAAAAGATTCAATGAAATCAAAGATATACTTACGTGGGCTCTTCAACATTATAATCAAACAAAATAATAACTTAGAATATAACGTCAAATAACAACTCTATATCAATAAAAATAGTCTTCAAACAGACTCAAAGTTAATATCATTTGACTCAGTCTCTGAAGTCTGTATCAACTCATAAGGAGGTGCCAAAATATAATGACCTGAGTACTGTACGATTTCGTTGGAGCTTGAAATTTCATTTTTCGGAAGTTTTTGGACAAAGTGTCACTCCAAGGAGTTCCCCACGGCCCATGTTCACACAGACCATGTAGGGTCTCATAGAGTGGTCCATGGCCCTTGAACATTGTTTGGTTCAAAATTGTGGGGATTAAAAACCAAGGAACATTACACTTGACAGCTCACGGTCCGTGTGACACTCCACGGATCGTAAGGTAGGCCCTGTGATGGCCTTGGCATAAAGTCCCAACATTTTGAGACTAAGTGAGGTCACACGGCCACTCACACAGCTCATGTGATGCCCCACGGGACGTGAGGGTGCCTGTATAGCCTCCGAGGTGTAAAATATTCTAAGTGTTGCTCCACTCTTGGCGTGGAGGATTTTATTTTGGTTAAGGTTGGTGCCACAGGCAGTGGTACGGACCGTGTAAAGCCGCACGGCTCGTATGACCCAACCATATGACTCACTTTTGGCAAAAAAATATTCTAAGTATAAGATTTTCAAGCTTAAGCTAAGTTCACTCTCAAGCTTTCAATTCAAGCTTATTTATATTGTTTAAGGCCATCATCAGTCTCCTACATCAAGCCAAGTTTAAAGGAATTCCATTGGCTAAGTTTCTCACAAGTATCGATAGAAGGGTCAACTTTAAAGTGTCCTATCTCTTATCACAAAAAGAACTGGGTGGCCCACGACATATCAAATTGAAGCGCTTTGAATTAGCTTTGCAATTCACTTGGTTTAAGATCATTTAGAGTTTGAATGAAGAAGTTATGCCTGTTTTCATAAAACTTGTTTGTGCAGGGGTATATGCGGCTTTTCTTTTATATTCCACTTTATTAATGATGTTTTCGTAAATTTGGTTATTCCTATTGGTCTTTTGGGATTTCCTATGCTATCTAATGACCTTGTAAAGACCCAAACCCTATTCTAAACATTCAAAACTCACTCCTTATATTTTAAACTCTCTCAAATTCCTCTCAACAACTCTTGAAGATTTTCAACTTGGGGATCAAGGAAAATTTAAGACTCATTCAAACTTCTCTTGGAATTTAGGTGTGTGGATTGATCTTTGGTTCATTCCAACCAAAGCGACCTAAATCTTTTCAATCAAAATTTTGCGAATTTAAGCTCTCTTTGAATATGGGTTTTCACTATTTGGATTTATTAAATTAAATTGATGTATGGGTTGTATATATTTGATGATTTAAAGTTACTTTAAGACCTATTATGATGATTTACATTGAATTTATGAGATTACGAATATGCATGTCCCTTTCAAGGCTTGTTTATGTATGGGTGATTGTATTATTATTTAAAAATGTGAATTTAATCATGTTTTCATTTGAATTTCATATTATATTGTTGATTTTAAATTGAATCTCAATTACCCATACTATTCTCACATCATTCATGGCATTTGCATTTATGACATTTGATTATTTATGGAAATTATGATGTGGGTTAATCCTAATTATATATTATGATATGGTTTTGATAAGATATTGGTTATGACAAGAATGTGATCATATATATGTCTATTGATTGTGGCTCTTTGAGCATTTTGGGTGCTTACACCATCTTGTATATGAATGGGCTATTCCTATGTATGAGTATTATGACTATGAAATTATGAATTTTGGCGTTCGAGCCGAATTAAGTATGAATTATTATGAATGATGTTTGGCATTTAAGCATAAGAATGCATTGAAAGGGTGTTGGAAATGATTATTGTCTCTTTGCTAGAATGTAAATATACACGTATATGTATTCTTGTGGGATGATAACTTAGTACCGATAGATTGGGGGCGTTAGGGTTATCCCCAAGGGCCCTCTCTCTTTCCTTGAACTATGTGCCTAGCAGAGGTCTTCTCCAAAATGGGGATGCCAGTAAGGAAAGTTGCCTCCGAAATAAGGATGCTCGTAAGGAGAAGAAATGATATGATATAATATGTTATATATGAAAATCCTATTCGAAATGGGGATGTCCATACCAAAGGTTGCTTCACACGAAATGGGGTTGCCTATAAGGTGAAGTATGATTTATCTTTGGCAAGTAGATCACCTCTTTATCGATGAGGGGATTTCATCGGCATTCCAAGTAATAGCTCTCTTGGTCTTACTTATGTCGGTTGAGGTCACATCCCCACTAGATATATGAACATCATTTGCACTTCATGCATCAGGAATTTCATAGCATCTTGTTATACTATATCCCTTGCTATATATATCTCTTTTCATATTATGTGTCTTTGTCATCTAACATCAAATGTAGGTTTGGTAAGTTACATGCATTGCACCCCGCATACTTAGTACATTCAAACGTACTAACACATACTTTTGCCTACATGATCTCACCATGTAGGGACCAAAGACTACTTTCATCTACTGTTGGAAAACTAGAGTTGATTTAAGATACTTATTGTGGTAAGTCCTATCTTCCAAGGACAAGTCACCATCCTCTACCTATGGTGCTTTTGTTTATATTATATACTTTGAAGGTGGGCTCGGGATGTGTCTTGGCCCCCGTCCTATCTTATGACTAGAGGCATTGTTGGATATCTTGTAGACCTTTGTATGGATATGTGCTATGTATTGTATTTTGGAGTTTACGATTATCTATTGGATATGGGTATTATGGTTTGGCCATGAGAATTAAGATAAGTATGTATGTTTTGATGTGGAAACGTAGAAGATCCTATGTTCCAAATTATCCCTATAGAGTGAGTCACACTTACCCGCCCCTTAGTCTTTAATGCTATGTGTTATGTAAATCCATGTTAATACCTTTCCTTATGATATCCCCATAGCGTTAGTCTTACTTTCCCATCCCTTAGAATTATGTATTTACTATTTGAATGTGCTTCCGAACCGATGAAATGAATTTCAAATACTTCGAGGCTTGTTTCGGACTCTCAGGTACTCATTCGCCATGTCACTCTTAGACCCTAGGTCCGGGGTCGTGACAGAGATGGTATTAAAGCACTAGGTTTATAAATGGTCCTCGGAGTCCAATATTCCACATCAAATAGCGTCTTATTCATAGGTGTGAAGCGCGCCACATCTGTCGGAAGGAGGCTACAAGGCGTTTTAGGAAATGTTTCACTTTTTCATGATTCTTATCTTGCCATGGAATATGTCTTACGATTTCCTTTCTCCATCTCTCCCTACCGGATAGGGAGAGTTACTTTGGTTTAGTAATGCAATCCAGGCAAGAAAGATGTTGTAGCTAATCCTATAGATGAGGTCAAAAGAGGGTTGGTGAAGGATGTGCATTGTTTGACAAGCTTGCTCCTCCAGGTATTTGAAGTTTTCTTGAATTGGCTGGTTATGATAGAAGGTTTCTTTGAAGGTTTCTCATCTATTGTAGCTCCATTGACCAAGTTGAACCAAAAGTAAGCCAAGTATGTATGGTTGGGTGAGCGTGAGGAGAGTTTTCATATTCAGACTTTGAAAGATAGGCTTACATCAACTTCTGTTTTGATTATACCAAAGGGCTTGGATGGGTTAGTGTTGAATTGTGATGTTGCTCGGTTTGGGTTGGGTTGTGTACTTATGCAACATGGTAAAGTGATAGCTTATGCATCGAGGCAATTAAAGTTGCATGAGTGTAAGTACACGACTCATGATCTTGAGTTATCAGTGATGGTGTTTGCCTTAAAAATTTTGAGACACTACTTGTATAGGGTGCATGTTGATGTTTTCACAGATCACAAGAGTTTGCAATATGTGTTAACTAGAGGGGTCTTAACTTGAGGCAAAGGAGAAGGTTGGATCTCCTTCAGGACTACGATGTGGGTGTATGATATCATTTGGGCAAGGCCAACACTATAGTTGACACTCTTAGTGGGCTATCTTTGGGAAGTGTGGCTCATGTTACTGAAAAGAAGGAAGGGTTGGCAAAGTATATTTACCGTTTGGCTAGATTGGGTGTTAGGTTGGCCAACTCCAATGATGGTGGTATCCATGTTCTGAATGGGGACAAATCCTTATGGTTGTGGACGTTAAGAGAAGGTAAGACTTAGACCCACCATTGGTTGTGTTGAAGAGGATGGTTGTTGGAAATGAGATAGGGGTTTTCTCCCAAGGGGAAGATAGTGTAATTCGGTACTAAGATCGATTATATGTTTCGGACATTGATGGTCTTAAGGATATAATCATGAGTAAAGCCCATAACTCTTATTATTCTATTCATTTGAGATCTACTAAGAGGTACTAAAGTTTGGGAGAAGTGTATCGGTCGCATGGTTTAAAGAAGGATATAGACAAGTTTGTATCTGAATGCCCTCATTTTCAACAAATGAAGGTAGAACACCAAGGACCCAGTGATTTGACTCAAGATATTGAAATTTCTACTTGAAAGTGTGAGGAGGCGAACATGGATTTTGTGGTTGGGTTGCTCTGAACCCCGAAAACAATTTGATTCAATATAGGTCATTGTTGATCGGGTGACCAGATCTACTCACTTTTTATCGGTTGAAACTACTTTCAATGTCGAGGACAATTCAATCTTTCGAGGACATGACAGGGTTTTGCGTGTTGGAATTCAAGGTTAATTGGGGTAATCACCTATCACTTATTGAGTTTGCTTACAATAATAGCTTCCATGCTGGCATTGGTATGGCACAATTTGGGGTTTTGTGTGGTAGAAGGTGTAGGTATTTAGTGGAATGGTTTGAGTTAGATGATATGACTTCGATAGGCTCGGATTTAGTGTTGGAGGCTATGGAAAGAGTGGGATTAGTTAGGGAAAAGTTGAAGGTAGTTCAAAGTCATCAAAAGGTTTTATTTGGATATTGGATATTGGAAAAAAAGGGGCATCGGTCTTGTATTGGTGATTGGGTGTATGTGAAGGCCCTATCTAGGAAGGGTGTGATGCGTTTTGGAAAGGAGCGCAAGTTAAGTTCTTGGTATGCAAATCTTTATCAGGTCTTTTGAGCGGATTGGGAATGTGACTCATAGGTTGGAATTCCCTCCGTATTTGAGCTTTATTCACCCAATTCTCCATGTATCTAAGTTGAGAAAGTTGGTTGGTGATATTGTACCTTTGGAAGGGGTGGAGTTTGAGGAGAACTTACCTTAAGACAAACTTTAGGTGGAAATTTTTGATAGGCAAGTGAAGCTGCTTCAGTACAAGGATGTGGCTTTGGCTACGTACTTTGGATAAATCAATATGTGAAAGTGCTACGTGGGAGGTGGGAGCAAGTAGGCTGTGGTGATACCTTTATTCTTTGCATTCTACTTAAGCCTATGGTATTAGGTTCTTCCTATTCTCAATGGTTCTAATTCTTTCACTCTTGAGTCTCATAACATGACATGCATACATGTGTATGAAAATAATTTATTTTATGATGTTTTAAAATGATTTGAATATCTTTTGATATGAGTTTTAACGACTTGATGATTTTCAAATGATGACTTATGCATTGTACCTTGTGTTTGGAAGTTTCATGTTCTAAGTCAAGCTTTGTTCTATCACATTCGAGGACGAATGTTCCCAAGGGGGAGATGATGTAATGACTAGGGTATTATTTTGTTGGAGCTTAAAATTTATTTTTTCGAAAGTTTTTGGACCAAGTGTCACTCCAAGGAGAACCCCATGGCCCATGTAAGGTCACATGGACCGTGTAGGGTCTCAAGGAGTGGTCCTTGGCCCTTGAAAGTTGTTTGGTTCCAAATTATGGGGATTAAAAACCAAGGTACATCAAACTTGACCCCACATGATCTGTGTGACACTCCATGGATCATGTGGTAGGCCGTGTGATGGCCTTGGCATGAAGTACTAACATTTTGAGACTAAGTGAGGTCACACGGCCCCTCACTCAGCTCATGTGATACCCTACGGGTCGTGAGGCTGCCCGTATAGCGTCCGAGGTGTAAAATATTCTAAGTGTTGCTCCACTCTTGGCTTGGAAGATTTTATTTTGGTTAAGGTTGGTGCCACGGGCAGTGGTACAGATCGTGTGAAGCCACACGACCCGTATGGCCCAACTATAGGACTCACTTTTATCTAAAAGATATTCTAAGTATGAGATCTTCAAGCTCAAGCTAAGTTCACTCTCAAGCCTTCAATTCAAGCTTATTTATATTGTTTAAGGCCATCATCAGTCTCCTACATCAAGCCAAGTTTAAAGGAATTCCATTGGCTAAGTTTCTCACAAGTATCGATAGAAGGGTCAACTTTAAAGAGTCCTATCTTTTATCACAAAAAGAATTGGGTAGCCCACGACATATCAAATTAAAGCGCTTTGAATTATCTTTGCAATTCACTTGGTTTAAGCTTATTTAGAGTTCAAATGAAGAAGTTATGCCCGTTTTCGTAGAACTCATCTGTGCAAGGGTATATGCGGCTTTTCTTTTAAATTCCATTTTATTAATGATGTTTTCGTAAATTTGATTATTCCTATTGTTCTTTTGGGATTTCCTATGCTATCTAACAACCTTGTAAAGACCCAAACCCTATTCTAAACATTCAAAACTCACTCCTTATATTTTAAACTCTCTCAAATTCCTCTCAACAACTCTTGAAGATTTTCAACTTGGGGATCAAGGAAAATTTAAGACTCATTCAAACTTCTCTTGGAATTTAGGTGTGTGGATTGATCTTTGGTTCATTCCAACCAAAGAGACCTAAATGTTTTCAATCAAAATTTCACAAATTTAAGCTCTTTTTGAATATGGGTTTTCACTATTTGGATTTATTAAATTAAATTGATGTATAGGCTGTATATATTTGATGATTTAAAGTTACTTTAAGACCTATTATGATGATTTATATTGAATTTATGAGATTACAAATATGCATTTCCCTTTCAAGGCTTGTTTATGCATGGGTGATTATATTATGATTTAAAAATGTGGATTTAATCATGTTTTGATTTGAATTTCATATTATATTGTTGATTTTAAATTGAATCTCAATTACTCATACTATTCTCATATCATTCATGGCATTTGCATTCATGACATTTGATTATTTATGGAAATTATGATGTGAGTTAAGCCTAATTATATGTTATGATATGGTTTTGATAAGATATTGGTTATGACAAGAATGTGATCACATATATGTCTATTTATTATGGCTCTTTGAGCATTTTGGGTGCTTGCACCATCTTGTATATGAATGGGCTATTCCTATGTATGAGTATTATGACTATGAAATTATGAATTTTGGCGTTCGAGCCGAATTAAGTATGAATTATTAGAAATGATGTTTTGCCTTTAACTTAAGAATGCATTGAAATAGTTTCGGAAATGATTATTGTCTCTTTGCGAGCATGTAAATATACACATATATGTATTCTTGTGGGATGATGACTTAGCACTGATGGATTGGGGGCGTTAGGGCTATCCCCAAGGGCCCTCCCCCTTTCCTTGAACTATGTACCTAATATAGGTCCTTTTTGAAATAGGGATGCCTATAGAAAAGTTGCAGCCTAAATAGAGATGCTTGTAAGGAGAAGAAATGATATGATATGATATATTCGATGTGAAAATTCTATTCGAAATGGGGATGCCCATAAGGAAGGTTGCTTCATATGAAGTGGGGATGCCCATAAGGTGAAGTATGATTTACCTTTGGCAAGTAGACCACCTCTTATTGATGAGGAAATTTCATCGGGATTCCAAGTAATAGCTCTCTTGGTCTTACTTATATCGGTTGAGGTCATATCCCCACTATATATATGAGCATCATTTGTACTTCATGCATCATGAATTTCATTGCATCTTGTTATACTACATACCTTGTTATATATATCGTTTTGTATTATGTGCCCTTGTTATCTAATATTAAATGTAGGTTTGGTAAGTTACATGCATTACTTCCCACATACTTAGTACATATAAACATACTAACACATACTTTTGCCTATATGATCTCACCATGTAGGGACCAAAGACTACTTTCATCTACCGTTGGATGACTAGAGTTGATTTGAGAAACTTGTTGTAGTAAGTCCTATCTTTTAAGGACAAGTCACCATTCCTCTACCTATGTTGCTTTTGTTTATAGTATGTACTTTGAGGGTGAGCCGAGTATGTGTCTTGGCCTCCATCCCATCTTATGACTAGAGACATTGTTGGACATCTTGTAGACTTTTGTATGGATATGTGCTATGTGTTGTAGCTTGAATTTACGATTATGGTTATCTATTGGATATGTCTTTTGTTGTTTGGATATGAGAATTATGATATATATGTATGTTTTGATGTGGAAATATGGAAGATCCTAAGTCTTGAATTGCCTCCATAGAGTGAGTCATACTTACCTGCCACTTAGTCTTTATGTGCTACGTGTTATGTAAATCCATGTTAATCCCTTTCCCTATGATATATAGCGTGAGTCCTACTTTCCTGTCCCTTAGAATTATATGTTTACTATTTGAATATGTTTTCAAACTGATGATGTGAAATTTGGAATACTTTGAGGCTTGTTTGGGGACTCTCGAGTTCTCCTTTGCCATGTCACTCCTAGACCCAATGTCCGGGTCATGACATAAAAGATTCCCAAGGCTACCTTAAAACAGCGAAAAGAAGTAAACTGAAATAGAAAAGAATCCTCCAAGTGTAGGGAGAACTCACCAATGCTCTGGAACACTTGGATCTTTAATAAAGCATCTTTTGAGGATTCTTAGGACCTTTATCTATATCATGAAATGACATAATGCCAGTATGTGGAATATACGATATGCAAAATGGCTGAATAAAAACAATACATCACGGACAATTGAAGGTAAAAATGAAACTCAACTCAACATCAATATGCCATACAAGTTTAAAACATAAATAATGCTTCCATGAATCATGAATCTTGAGTAGTAGTAGATTAAGAAAAATTTAAAATTGAGAATGACAAATTAACTTCATTCTAAAATACTAAAAAGCATCTTTCGTACATGGTGACCATGGCAACGAGATTAAAAATCGCAAAAATAACTTCCTATATTTCAAATCACAAATTCATTTTTGAGCTTTTCTATCATTTCTAACTCTAACATGCTTCCTAATTTTCCAAAATTATCAACTACATGGCTTCTAATTCTCTAACTGGTAGCCTCAAATTCGATTAAACAATAGTATCATTACTCATTGAATTAAACTTCGCTACAATTATGAAAATAATATTTAAAAAAATACTAGAAAAATAGAAAAAAAGGTACGATGAGAAGAAGGTAATGTGCTTTTGATTTCACATCAATGGAGAAAAAGTTATTATCAAAGAAAAGGAAAAGAAGAGTCAAAAAGGATGAAAAGAAAAGTGAAAGAGAATTATAAAAGGGAAAAATAGAATAATGACAGTGAATAATATTAAATTCTATATAAAAAAGTAAAATTTATGTAGGAGGACGAGTACAAACTTTTTAATACAAATTTGGGTATGAGTTTTTGAGGGAGTATATTATATATTTAAAATATTAAAAGGGATTAATAGGATCTTCGCGAACTAGAACTAGAAGACACTTTTCTAGAATGTTACATAGAGGATTCATCAAAAGTTTTATCTCTGGTTATTATAAATTTTGGTGACATGGGATCAGGATACTAGAGTCTGTATCCTTTTACCCCAGATGTATATCCAAAGAAAATACACTTTTTAGCCTTGTCTCTAATTTACCATTATTCATATGCATGTATGCAGGACAACCAAATATTTTTAAATTAGAATAATTAGCAGGAGTACCTGATCACATTTCTCTGTAGTCTTAAAGTTTAAAGGTTCAAAAGGAGTATGGTTGATAATATAACAAGCTGTAGAGATAGCTTTTTCACAAAAAGCGTTTGTCAACCTAGCATTTGAAAGCGTACAACAAGCTCTTTCTAAAAGAATTTTATTCATTCTTTCTACAACATCATTTTGTTAAGGGGTCATCCTCACAGTGCGATGTCGAGCAATTCCTTCAACTTTATAAAATTTATTAAACTCATCATTACAAAATTCCAAGTCATTATCCGCTCTAAGCTGCTTGACTTATTTCCTGTTTGTTTCTGTCATGCCCCAAGTTGCCATTAGGGCGGACTGACACCCTTGCCGATAAGGCTTGGGAGAACCAATCTATATCTATTCGCGTGTATACACATTATAATTAACTTTATATGTTTGACATGCTTATAGGGAGATAAATAGTTATAACAAGCTAAAAGGAGATGTGTATAGCTAGGCCATTGGGGCCACGGTTCCTAATGTACGAGACATGACCACACTTTAGTTTACATAGTCTACAAAGCCTCTAGTCAAGAGAAAGTATCCATAAAT
>JAOTQJ010154017.1:0-52773 GCA_025642045.1 Solanum sejunctum
GATTCCATACATAGTCACCTTCAAATCTGCATACATGCTTGGATACCAAGTTACATGAGTTCCTATTACAAAATAAATTTCATGAGTTGTTCCATTTCATACGCATTTCATCATTTGGGTAATGTACTCTTTTCATTTTCATATTATGTTGTGTGATTATCCAAATGTCACATGCTACATATACAGTCCTACAGATCCAATATTATGTCCATCAAAAGAATCATCTCAGAGGTAATTGAAATATAAAGTATCAAATTTTTGATAGGTGGTAGCCTGAGGGGTGGAGATAACACCTAGCCACGGATAATACTATCAACGGGGGGGTAGCCCGAGGGGTCAAGTATAACCTAGATAGGGACGAACCCTATATAGTTTCACCAATAATCAGTTGGTCATTTGTTTTACAGTTGTGGACAGATTTTACAGTAAAGGTAAAGTAATATAAAAAACATGAAGTACATAATCCCACAGTACAACTAAAGGTGGTCTCTTATGCTGCCCAGTGTACAGTTTGTTTTAAATTGTTACTTCATATATAGTATATCCTTCCTTCCTTACTTAATATATTATCTCGTATTGACGTCCCTTACGGGGGGCCTGCATGTCATGCTGCAGATATAGGTGCTAGTAGATCTCCTCAGTAAGAGTAAAGGACATTGACGGACTGTTAGTAAGCTCTATGTTACTTTGAGGATTTGTGTATATCTAGAGCTTACATGTTTATATTGTACAACTAATTGAGGTGGGTCCTGTCCTGACCCTTATTACACGTTTTTCTCTTATCCAGAGGCTTTGTAGACTATGTAAAGTAAAGGGTGGTCATGTCTCATACTTTAAATAGCGTGGCCCCAATGGTTTAGTCATATGCATTTCCTTTGGACTTGTTATCACTGTTTATCTTCTTAAAGGCATGTCAAACGCATAAACCCCTTACAGTGTATACAGAAAGCATATATTTATAGTTTGGTTCTCCCGAGCCTTATCAGCAATGGGTACTAGTCAACCCTAACAGGAATTCAGGGCGTGACATGGAGATGCCACATTTCTCCACATGGGCTGTGCCTTGTGAGATGGCTTATGCAATAACTCATTCAGTAGTGTATGCATGGACCAAAGTGAGGTAAGGCAAGAAAATGGCTAATTGTGCCTACGCAGTTGGCTACACGGACCATCAGTCATCAAATGGGTTGTTTGGCTAGCCATATGGTACACGTGCATGGTGTTGATAACTTTATGAAAAAATTATCAAGTGTCCCAACATGGATGGTCCACATGGATAGTGTATTCTTAGTAGCTCGTGAGGCCGATCATGCGGGTTAGTGCGTGCATGGCCTAGGTACGTACCAGATGTTTTGCAAGACTAGACCAATATATAGTCGAAACAAATTGTAACATGTGTCACGGGCCATGAAGCTATCCATGAGGTGGGGGTTGACTGGTCAAATGGTTGACCAAGGGTTTTAAATTACCCCACATGGTCCTAACAAGTCACTTTTCACTTTCCTTTCTCTCTCTAAACACACGACCCTCTCTCCCTTTATTACTATTTCTCCCTCAAAATTTTGAACAAGTTCCATCTTATTTGTAACGATTCGTGAGTCAATCACACGATTCGTAGCTTAATCTAAGTGTGGGTCTCAAGTTTTTCAAGCAAGTGTTCATCTTCATCGCTATTTATAAAGTAAGAACTCAATTTTTTCATCTTCTATTATAGATTTTGATGCTTGCATGTGTAGATCTTAGATCTAAATCATTTATTTCTTGGCTTAATTCATCCTAATGCATAGTAAGGATGTTACTTGTGAATGTGGTGGTGAAAACCACTATTGTTGAGTTCTTAAGGTTGTAATAATGAAAGTGAAGATTTTGAGTGATTTTTGCCTAATTTTTGGAGAAAGTGACTTGTTTAACCTATTATATTTATTGAATCATGATTGAGTGGGGGTGAAGTTGAATGAACTTATATGTTTGAGCATTATAAGTTAAAATTTTGTCAAAGGGGTGTCGACGAACATTTAGACGGACCATGTCATTTTGCATGGACAGTGTAATGGCTCGTGATATGCCATTTGCCAAACTACACATCTAAGTGCCCTCTAATAGGCCCTTTCATAGACCATGTCTCGTTACAAAGTCCATGTAGGATCTCGTTGACCCTATTCCACCTATAGGTTGCTTTGTATTTTTAAGTTGTTTATGTTCTTAAGTGTAATGGTGCTATGATAGACTGGGTCATTCTTGAGGGTTATTGTCGCTTTTATGGCACAGGCAAAGTCAAGTACTCATTAGTGAGTCAATCTGTGTGTGCAATAATTTCTAACAATGTGTATTCCTTTATGGCACTTGCAAGTACTATGGGGCTGTACCGCAGCTTAATCAAATGCATTGATAGGGACAAGCCTGTGTCACGCCTTTATGACTCCCCAACCATATCATCTAGCAACCAGACTGGGAGTGACTCAGGTGATGACTCCTTTAGTAGGTCCAAAGTTTGCTATATAGGCAATGCCTCCCCTTACTCTCCTCGTACTATATGGGCCCATGCATTAGGCCATCCTAAAGCTCCTATTCTGAAGTGGGGGTTCCTTTCACAAGAGTTGAGAAGGAGGCACATGCCCTGAAATAAGAGAACACTTTGGACTAGGACGAGAAGGGGCAAACTCCGGAAGTTGAGGGCCACAATAGTGAGGAGCAGGCAAATGAGGTTGAACTCTAGGATAGTGATGAATGACTGATCCCAAAATGGCCAGGGCACTTATAGTCTTTATGAGGGGCCGGTGGATAGTACTAGGCACTAAGGATATCTACACTAATAGACTTACAAAAGGTTCCTAGGGGTTCAAATAGTTATCGATCCTTCCGGAGGTTCAGGTAATTACTAACCAACTTGATAAAGTTTTGGAAATCAGAGATACTTTTAACTCATATAAGTTCAATTGGATGGCGCAACCACCAAGGTACTATTAGCCCGACATTGTTGAAGAGTTCTATTTTAACTGTCACTAATCTACTGAACTTGATAGAGGGTACCTAATTAAGAAAGGTGAAGAGACAAGTCACCTTTACTATATCCCCACAATCACATGTAATAGTGTGTGGTACACGAGTGAATATATCGGAAACCACCATTAACCAGTTCCTATTTAGGCCAGATTACCAAGCTCCTCTAGATGCTTAGTTTATGGATAGACACATGCAGATGATGGACGTTGTGCGAATGGTTGATTTGTTATCTAGGGCTGCACTATTAGGATGAATCGCAGAGTGAATAGCTATTCAGAAAGCTGAGGTGCCTTTAGTTATAGACCTCAATTGTCCTATCACAAAAGCATCATTGACTTTTGCTGCAAAATTTTGGTGGTCGGTGGTGTGGGCTAGGTTATGGTCCATAGGAAACAATAACCTACTCTAGCCTTCACATACTTCTCTGATAGTGTGCTTGATATCCAAATATGGAGTAAATGTGGGCTGACTTATTAATTTTGAGATGCAAGATCGAGCTTTATCTGAGAGAGATGGAATACCCTTCCCATGCCTGGTTCGTGCCCTTTGCATGATTGCTAGGATGTATTGTGTATGTTTGGTTAGTATTTTGATGAGTGAAGCATGCCTATGTGATTTGGTGTCAATTAGTGTAGAAGATGTGCCATGTGTGTGTGAGCTAATTGCATAATTTATTTGATGTACTTGTGAGATAGAACTTGGCTGGATTAATCGAATCTGGATTAGGATGGGATTTTAGGCTATTGTTTTTGAATAGTCACTTAGCCAAAAATTGACAAACCAAATAAAATTGTCCCATTCAACCAAAAGTTGAGCATAAATGGACCTTTTCTTCGTAATCACCGAAATGCACCTCCCCAATATATCTATTGGTCTCTATTTTCTCCCTTGTCTCTCTAAGGACATTGTGAACCTCCACCTAGGTCAAATACTAAGTTAAGTGTGGCTTATATTGTCCCTGGTCCCTTCAAAAGACATTGTGAACTTTAACCCAAGCTAAAGGCTTAAGTTAAGGGCGGCTAGTGTAAGGAGTACAGAAAAATGAGTGTGAAAAAGAATAAAGTGATAAAAGAAAAAAAATGGATTATGACTATGAGGAAATCAATGAGTGAAAAACAAAAAGAATCAAAATGAGTAGATGAGCACGTAAATCACTTCCTATATTATAGAAAGTTGAGAAAATAGGGGCAAGAAATGTGCTGACCAAAAAGCAAATGGTTGAGTTGAAGTAAGTGTCTGGGAGAGGTCCTTTAGTCACCTTAATTATAAATATACCTCATCCAACCTTGAGCCTACGATACAAGCTGAAAAAGTCCTAATGTGATCCTTAAAAAGGCATTCAAAAGTTGAAGGTGGTGAAAATAAGGGCAAGTTTATGATCGATACGTGTGTGTCCACTGAAAGTCATTTCTAAGAGTGAGTGGCTACATCCCACTCTCTATTTTACATACTTACATTGAGTGTGAGACTTCTTTGTTGTGAGGGTAGTATCTTTTGCATTAATTAGTTGCTGACTCAATAGGGGTGTCTTTATTCTTGATCATATGTCGACTAACCATGCAACCATGATATTTGCCTTAATTGTTGTAGGTCCATTTGGGGTGTGAGCACATTTTTAAACTTGTTAGCTGGGCATATGTATTGAAACTTATGGGGCAATCTATATTCTCGTGAACACTGCTGTTTATGTGTTGTTTGGTTGAGTCATTGTTTGAGGACAAACAATCATTCTAAGTTGAGGGTGTTGATGAGTCATGGAAATACAACTCTTTTAATGCTTTAAAAAAGGTTTTTTGTGCGTTCACAAGTAAATATGTTTTTTTGATTTTCATTTTTGTTGTTTTTCAGGAAAAAGACTAAGGCATGGAAAAATGAGAGTACGACAAAAAAAGGATGAAAAAGATTTCAAAGAGGAGCAAAAATGAAAACAAGTATGGACACACGAGGGACTACATGGCTCATGCACTTCCACACAAATTGTGAGGCCCATCATGTCCTCACACTTGGCTAATAGAAGTGGCTAATAAGCAAAGGTACATGAAAAATTTGGCGAAGGCAAGTCCCAAGGCACATATCACAAATCGTGGGATGTTAAACGGGTCATCATAATGATCGTCAAACTAACGTGAAGGGGTAGTCTATTGAAAGTTGAAAGATTTTGGACAACTTGCACAAGACAACACATCTTACAGGCCTTTAGGAGCAACACGAGTCATATAGTCGATCATCAAAGTGATGGGAAAGAATTACCATCGAAAAGCTAGTGAAATGAACTAAGTGGAGCTAGACGGATCCTGTCATGGGCCGTGTGACCATCCACGATACATGACATGAGGGTGTGAAGAGTACATAGAGTGAAAAAGGTAAAGGTGAGTTAGACAACTTGTTAGACGGATCGTCAATTGCCACATGGACCATCTGACGCAGTGTGAAGTGGAAAATCGGGTTGAAGCCAAGGGTAGCCACACAGACCATTTCATGATCCGTCTACCGTCACACGGGCCATATGGTGGCCTGTGTCCATGCCGACAAAGTTTTCTTATTTTAATTTGGATTAAGTTTTCTTTTTATACAAATAGTCATTTTATTTCGTTTTAAGGCACTCTTGGACGGCTAGAGATAGAAAACATTGAAAAATATTATTTTCTTAGAGATTTCACAAGATTTTTGTGATTTTGCTTATCGAATTCAAGATTGCAACTTGTTGATTCATTGATTCATCAATAATAAGTCATTTATTATGAATTTCTTGTATTATTGCAAGTTTTATTCCTTGAATATGTTAGGCTAAAGCCATAACTAGGGTTATGGAAACCATGACAAATCAATAAGATTGGTGAATATGGGGTAAATCTCAGGATTGATTAGCGTATATATTGTAGTAATCTTCATTATAATTTATTTCTTGATGAGTCAACGCATTAGGTAAAACTTTATTCTTTGCATGCCTAAAATGAATATTTTGATTAGGAAAAGAGTTCTATGATGGAAATTCAGATTTTTTTAACCTAGTCTAAGTACTTGAGACCTAAAGGTAAGAGTATTTCGGGATTGACAACAAGGGTTAGTACGTATACCTTCTGAGACTGAAAGGTGTAGATTGATATGCATCTAAGAGGGACCGAAAGGTGAATTAGATGTTACATATCTTATTTGATCTTTTATACATAATCATGAAGAAGTTTACCACTAGATTGGGCTACCGCATTATATGTTATGGCGAACAAAATCCTAGCTTAGCATAAATTATTTGAAATCTAGTCGTCCTTACACTCATTTATTGCTTAATTGTAGTAACTTAGTTAAAAAAACAAAATCTCCAATTTACTTTATGCAGTTTTTTTTGGGGAATAGATATTATATCTCAAAATGGTGCTAATAGATATATTCTCACGCATTCCCTATGGGATTGACCTCAACTCTAGTTGAGTTCTATATTTGGTCAACGATCGCTTTACTATTCCACTTGGAGTTTAAATTTGGGCATATCAGTTCCCCATCACCGCTAGGCCCTAGGATTGGGTCATAACAACTTGTATGAGTATGACTTGAGTAGCTCATAAACATGCTTGACCTCTACAAGTGAGCCTAACTTGAACATGAGAGTAGATCATAATGACACATAAAATCTTACTTTAACATGAATGGCGCACAAGAGGTAAAATTCTTGAAATAAGGCTTAACTTAATATTTGTAACATCATTGATATTTTTCATGAGTTCAATATATGCTTGAAAGCCCTTAATCATCATAAAGTCACTTTACTTGAAAATCATGTAATAGATTATCAATAACTTGAGAATTCTTATCATGGCATTTTATCAAACACATGGTTGGTTTATGATACTTGTTCAAAATCATGCAATTGAAGAGTGAAATAAGATGAGTAAATTCATTGTAAATCAACCCACCAACTTACAGTAAAACCCTCATATGGGATACCTTAAAATCCTTAACAAAGCTCATAATAGTTCATGGTTTCACAGCTCAAAACATGCATAGTCTCAATGGATAAACCAGTTCATCGAATACGATTAGAAATAGATAGTCATGCATAGTCAATCAATACTTCATAAAACTGCAACATAATTTATGTTCATAATCTATAAGAAGTGATACCCATAGGTAATACAACTTGTAAACATGCAACTTTCATAAAAAGGGAGGTTGGGTTACATGGTGAAAAAAGACTCAATGGATGAAACCCACATACCTTAAACCTTGAGTTCCTTAAAAAGAACGTAAAGTGGTTTTAGAGTTTGAAATGAATCCTTGAATCCTAAAGTTGATTTTCAATTTCTTAGATTTTAATGAGAGAATTAATAGAGTCTTAGAGAGATTTTACAGAGGGATTTTATGAGATATAGAGTTTAAAGATGGCTAATTAAGGATGGCTAATTTTGTGAGCATGGGGATATGACCCCAATGCCCTTGAGTGAATAAGAATGACCAAGGAAAACGTTGCACTAGTTCGTGCCCTTGGTGCGACGCAGAGCAGACGTGGAGTGCAAGATATACTGCTCTGCGCCCATGGCGTATCGTGGCCAGGGCACCAACAACCACTGGAAATAGTAAATTAGTGAAAATTATTTATCACTATGGGTCTTCTAACATTGGGATTATACCCATTTTCCACTCAATTTTGCCTCCTGATTGAGAATATGAATTTGAATTTTTGAAATCACGCATAAATTCTAAGATATATGAAACTTACAATTATGGGGCATTCTAAAGCACATGTGGGGTGTTTCACAATCAAACCTTTTAATCAATCAATCTAGCCAATTAACATAAACTAGTGGATTCTTATTAGTTCTATCACAATCAAATATTTCAACCATTCAATCTATCACATCTTTAAATGGTTTAGATATGCAATTATGATAATATTTAGTTCCAATCATTGGGGTTCAAATTATAAAACTACAAAGGGCCATCAAGTTTTATTAAGACTATCATCATGTTCAATCTTATTGACGTTCATGGCTTTCACAATTCTTACGTCTAAATCCAATTATTACATGAAGGCATTCACTTATAATCAAAATATAGCTAGGGTTTATGTAAAAAAGGGTCAAATCATTTATAACAAGTATTTAATATGTAAAAACTATCAGTTAGGCAAGATTATGCAATAATACCCTAGAATTTTAAGAGAAACAAAGGATTCATTCATAGGAGACTCAAATCATTCACAAATCAACCATTCACATATTTGGAGCACATGAAAGAACAAAATCCAATCTTTAGTTAGCCTTACATATGCAGGATGAATAATGACAATCAACCTAGCAAGAGTTTTGCTCCAATCACTTGAACCCTAGACATTTTTCCTCTCCTTAGCCTTAGTTTTGTAGTTAAACCATGTAAAAGGGACTTAGGAAAGTTTATAAATACTTTTTAGGTAAAAAATAACCTATATTAGTCACGAGTTAAGTTTATGAGGGGTAGAGAAAAGTCTTGAATGTCCCTTATTAAAATTACAAAATCTGAACTAAGATGAACCAAGTCCACATTGCCTTATGGGTTCATTTTAGTTTATTTTTTTATAGAAGTTTCTAATAACCATCTGGGACAGTAAAAAATTGATAAAATAAAATTTTGACCTATTTTGGGGCACCTTGTCATTACGGACTTGTCGCCCACTTTTTTGTTTCTATGATTTTCACTCAAAAAATTAATTTTTAATTTGATTGACCTAATATTTGACCGGTACCACTTTCCCACTTGATTTGTTGCAGTGATCATAATTCTGACCTCAAATTTATCAAAAAGATTTATAATGATGCGTTATGTGAGCAATATCTCGTTGAGGGGTATTTGGATAATTTTTTAGTTTATAACATTATCTCCCCATAGGAATCGTTCATTCTCGAATGATGAGTAACTAGAAATGGAATCGTAGTACACATATTAATCAATACTCAATCAGTCAACCAATTTAACTCTCTAAACAATTATGTATTCAAACTCAAGGATAGACAAATCAATTCAAGTCAATAGTAAGGACATTACCTTCAACATTTTCATCGTTGGGCATGAATATGTGTGTATATTTAGCTTTTGTATCTTCCTAAGCTTCCCATGTGGCTTCCTCAATAAAGTGATTTCTCCATAAGACTTTGACTGAGGCTATCTCTTTAATCCTTAATTTGCAAACTTGATGATGAAGAATCTGAACTACTATTTTCTCATAGGAAAAACTATCTTTAACTCTAATTCTATCATTAGTAATTGCCAATGAAGGATCTCCCAAGCATTTAACAACATGGAGATAGAGAATATTGGACAAATGATGGTGATAATGTTCACGCTCTAATAAGAAATTGATCATTGTTAGCTATTAACCTAATCAAAAGTTAGGGTTGTATCTACAGTGAATACAAGGCTTGACTACAAGATTTACTGTCAATTATTTCGAGTATCTATCACTAAAGTCTCGAAGGGGGGGGGGGTTGTGATTTGAAAGCAAAAGTAAAATAAATATTATACTACTATGTGAGGAAACACTCACTTTTAGGGACAACTTGGGAATTGTATTCCCCATAGTTCATTGACTCGATTACCCTAGACAACATAACTACAATTGAAAATTCGTATGCAGGATAGTAACTTGGGTTCTTCCAGCCTTCTTATGAAGGTAAAGGTCGAATTTCACTATGCCATGTGGTCCACAACCATGGAGTGTAAACTAACCATTAGACATTGTCCCAGTCAACCTCTCTTTGACCAGGTTTGGTTGATTAGAAGAGAACACATCAATTAAATCCTGTGATTTACTTCCCTTTTCCTATTCATCACTACCTTGGTCAGGATCATGATAGTAGGCAGGGTTTGGTAATGTCCACTACCAAACAACAATCAAAATTAAGAAAAATGAACAATAAATGTAAAAGCTCAATCATAGAAATGTAATAAATATAAGTAATCTCAAGTCAACTACCCATGGTTCCCTCACACCCAAGTTGTGGGTGCTTAGCTACTCATGGCTAAAGCAAAACCAAAAAAAATGCCAAGACAAGACATAGTTGAGAGTTTTACCCAAATCAATAAAGAATGATAGCACCGAAGTTTGATATATTGAGAATGAATACAATATGGGATTTGCAATCCCCAAAAGTGGGTTTTCCAAGGGAAAATGAAAATCTATGCTAAAACCCCAAAATATTCTAGAGAATATTCAAAGGTGATGTTCAGTGTTCAATATTTGGAATCTGTTCGAAATAAAACTCTAACTTAAAGTATTTATAGTAGTTACATCTGTAGCCCTTAAAATTACACCGAAAAGGCAGCTGACAACTAGTATGTCTCACAGGTATGGCTCGTAGTGTGGCTTATGAGTCATAATTGAGGTCTCGTATTAGGTGTTTGGCATTTTGGACTTAACTGGTATGACCCACTGGTACGAGTCTACTTTAGTTATGACTCGTATGCTCCTCTTGTAGTCTAGGCTTCAATTTTTGGTCCAATATTTTGGCTCTCTATTTTCTACGATGATTACACATATATGAGTCGTATTAAAACCTATGACCAGTAGGGTGGCCTTGTAAGGTTGACCTCTACTTAGCAGATTTCTGATTCTTTTTCTCTTAGTTTCTATATACGAGATCACCCTATGACTCATTGCTTAGGCTACGACTTATAGGTGGGTTCGTATATTCTGCACTTCAACATAATTTGTAATATTTTTGCAAAATCATGCCAACCTACCTTTTCTGCGATAAAAATATAACAATACATAAAAACCATAAAAAGTCACATCAAAAACTCACAAAATTCCTTATTTTAGGCATCAAATATGTTATATTTTGAAAACACATAAGATGGCTAACTCAAAAGGCAAGTCCAACTCATAAGTGACATTACCAACCCTCCTCACAATTTGATAAGGACCAATGTATCGGGGACTCAACTTTTCTTTTTTCCCAAATCTTATGACACCCTTTATGGGTGACACTTTCAAGTATAACCAATCATTCACCTCAAACTCTAAGTTTCTTCTTCTCATGTTAGTTTTTGAAATTTTAACGACTCTGTGAAGTCTTCAACCTCTCTCTAGTAACCTTCACCTTATCCATTGATTAATGAGCAAGATAAGGTTTGCTTAGCTTAGCTTCACCAACTTAAAACCACCTAATGGAGAATCTACATCTCATACGAAACTTCATTGGGAACCATCTGAATGCTTGTATGGTATTATTATATGCAAACTCAATGAGAATTATAGTGTCATCCTAATTACTATGAAATCAAGGACACATGCTCTCAATATATCCTCTAAAGTCTAAATAGTTTATTTTGCCTGCCAATCTGTCTGTGGATGAAAAGTTGTACTAAGATTCACCTTTGAATTCAATTCTTTTTGAATAGATCTTGACAGTTGGGATGTGAATTGAGCTATTCTTTTTGGGTCAATAGACAAGAGAACTCCATGAAACTTTTCAATCTCATGAATGTACAATTTATCATAATTTCCTTCAATGTCATTCGTCTTAACTACTAAGAAGTAAACTAATTTGGTCATCCTAACCACAATCACCCATATTGAATTATGCTGCTTTCAGGACTTTGACAAACGTGTAGTGAAATCCATGTTGATCATCTCTGATTTCTATTCAGAAATCTCAAGTTCTTAGCCAAAACATATGGCCTTTGATGTTCAACTTTGACTTGTTGACAATTCGAGCATTTGGAAATAAATTCAGCAATATCTTTATTCATTGCACTCCACTAATAGAATTTTCAAGTCATGATACATCTTTGTAGAGCCAACATAAATGAAGTATCTAGAATTATATGCTTCGACATAATCCTCTCTCGAACACATCTACATTTGGGACACACAATCTACTTTGGTATCTCATCACTTCATCTCCCCCATTGGATAAAACCATGTCACAACCCGGCCACTCACTTCATGATGGCAACTATTAGATCTTGACGCCTATCCCAAAAGATCTTAAGAATAAACCTGGTCATGAAAGCCTCTATAAACTTTGCTTGAGTCATAGAGAAGGCAGTAGCTTATTTTGTCTCGATAAATTTGCCACCACTGTCTGGCGATCCCATCTAACAAATATGCTATAAACTCTACATCTTGAGACTTTAGTAGTCCCAATGCATGTAGCCGCTCCATACATGCTATCAAAAACTCCTATGCATCCTCTCCAACCGCCCTTGAAAACCAAGATGGAGCGAATCTAAATAAATATCCCAACATTCGTTGATCCTTAAAAGGTATGGCTCCCATTATCTGTACCATCATAGCCTTTAGAATGGAAGGCTCTAGTAGTGCTGAACTAAAGGAGCTAGGGATGGTGTTGCACCTTGTTGTAAGGCCCTAAGTGCTATTAGCAACTTCCCAATAAATGCCTATACCTCAGGTATGACCATAAAGGTAGTTGGAGATATAGGTGCCTCCAGCTATGGAAGAGCTAGGGCTTTCTATCTCTGCTCGACAGGCACCGAAGGCTGTTCCCTATTACGGATTGATGGTGCAGCCTTTCCCCTACCCAAAGTTTGGCCCCTATATGGCATATCTGTGAAAAACATAACTAATTAAAATCCCATAAATTGACGAACCATTGAAAATATTACATGAAAGAAATCAACAACATAGGGAGTTTCCTAAACATCCTATAGCCCCCTAAGGATAGCTCATGGATCTCTCTGCACCAATCCGCATGACTCTACTAAATGGTAGCTCTATATAGATGAGACTAGTAAACTCTAGTCTCTGATATCAATTTGTCATGACCTGACCTCTCTAGTTAATGGTGCCTGTTAGCTCTCGCCTATGGCAAGCCAAACCCCAACCTAAGGTACCTGTCTTGAATCACTAAGATAGCACCTCTAGCAATATACAAACAACACAAGCACAACCTACCTAGAACTTGGAAGTTATCTGCGCAAAGCTACTATAGACCTAAAGAAACACAACAACAATATTACCCTAATGCCTTAAAAGCTCCCGCCTATTGTGGGGTAAGGGAGTCGGATGTACGCACCCTGACCCCTATGCTTAAAAAAAGATATACATAACTATAAGATGCTCCTACATATAAAATCCAAAACAAGTGTATGGGGCCAATGTCTGAATAAAAAAGATGGTCACTACAATAGAAGGATGCTACAAAATGTCCAGAGTTATTGATGCTCACCAAAGTTTGTTGAAAGGTCCACAAGCCCCCAACATAATCGTCATGGATAGTAACTAGGCCTACAACATAGGTAGATGTAGGAAAGTAGGGGTGAATACCTATAAAAGGCATCCAGTAGGCATCATCAGTTGATTGAGCGAAATACAGTAAATTAAAATGCACAAATATAGAAACTATAGAAAAGCTAGAAAATTAGAAGTCAAGCCAATAGTGAGAGTATCAGCGACATCATAGTATCCTTACGAGTAGAACCAATCAACGTATGACAACCAACTTACAAATTCATAACTTAAAGCATACCCCTAGACTCACACGATCAAGCAGGCAGGTTGTACATGGGTCTAAAGCTCTAATAGATATGATTGTATGCCCCTTGATCCTCTATAAGCTAGAAGGTACACTCACATAAAAAGAAGGTGTCCAATGGTGCCTTGGTGAAACTCGTCTAGAATAATGCAACCTTTGTCGGCTCATGCCATTCGAACCCAGCTCTTGTTTTGGAATGTGATACCTGATACAAACTATCATTGTTGGCTCCTGACACCTAAACCTAGCACTTATATATATATATATATATATAATGGTAGATTAATCTCCTACAGGAGAACGTATCACCCTAATCTTAACAAAACGAGTCACTCGGTCCTGGAATGTATGTCGTGTTGGTGATGTCACCCAAGCAACACCTTCTTTTTGAAGGTTAAAGCCATCATGGTCAAGATATATAACCTAATCAAAGTTGGAGTCAATCTTAGAGGGAATACAGTAGACTTAGAAACGGTTCAAGAAGTTTGAGTTGATTAACCCACTTATCTCCCAAAGGAGGAGGGAGTTTTGTAAAACTATAGAAAGAAATCTAGACTAAGCCAAGTGTGAAATCTGTATGAAGAGTGACAAAGGCATTGTATTCCTATGATTCATAACTTGGTATTACTGGATAATCAAATTCTTTTCTAGTGTGTAGCATGCAGAATGGTAAATTAAGTTTACTAAACCCTTTGATCCAGGTGAGAGGCAAATTTCACCGTGTGATTTGATTCATCCTCACAATGTGACAATACTAACCCTTACCAATTATTCCATTACAACCTCCTCTTGATCCAGTTTGGTTGATTAGATTAGAAAAATCAATTGAATACTATTAATTAATATATTTTCCTATTCATTACTACCTTGATCCAATTAGTAACACTAGAAAAGTTCTAACGTTGGCCACCATTAAAAAACATTCAAAAGAAAGAGAATTAATTAATATATACATGCACACTTTTCAAGAATTATGAATTATTTAATTTTAACTTGTTAGTTCTTCATGGTTCCCACAACCTTAGTTGTGGATTTAGCTACTCATTATCATTGTAGATGCAAGAATCAGAATACTGAACATCATAATTAAGCACTTATGAGAATAGAATTAAGAACAAAAAATACAATCTCTTCAACAAAGATCACAAGTTTGAATTAAGAACACAAAATATTATTTTCCAAGTGTCTCACAATGTTTCTCACTTTTTGTTACTAACTCTCTAATGTTGTGTGCAAATATTAATCTAAAAAACCTATTTATAGTATTTACAATACAAATCAAAATCAAAATAGAAGAACTGGGTCGGTAGGCACTACAGGCAACTTTATGGGCTATATAAAGTTCTACGGCCCGTAACGGGGCTTCATAGATTCCATATGCAATTCTCTGGTTGACTTCTATGAGATCTATCTACTATCCATATAATGTTCTCTGACCCATGGATGGTTTCGTCTATGACTTTTCAGTAACTCCCTACTTTCTGATCCTCAGGGTACAACACCATGTCTATGCCTGTAGAATCTTTTAATGCTCATCTGCATGTTCATAGAATCAAATTTAGAAAATCTCTCCTTCACTGGAGTTTTCTACGAAACTTACTCTATGGCCCGTATAAACTTCCATGACCCCTAAAGGGTGTCATAGAACAACAAGTTCTTCAAGTTCTATAGACTTGGCCCAAAAAACATGCTTACCCTATAATCTTGTAAAACAAATATAGAAACACATCAAATCTACTATCTATGATAACACAAAAAATTTCAAGTTTTAAGCATCCAAAGTGTTGTATTTTGAAAGCATATCAACACCCTCAACTTAAAATTATTTCTTGTCCTCAAGCGACAGTCTTAATCTACATAAGCAGTACAGTAACACATAGATCTCAATCTAATGGCACTAATCACATTAAACTCAAGCACAAATACCAATACCATTTTTAAAAGTATATTAGATAGCTATCAAGCAAATTTGTCATGACCCATATCTAGGTGACACGGCGAATAGGTAAACCAAAGGAACCCAAAACAAGCCTCTTAACTTATCATTACACATCATTGGTCGCGAAAGCATATAAAAGTCATAAATAGTAAGAATATGGGACAATGGGACTAAGGGTAAAGCTTAAATAACATCATAATCAAGGGACAAAGAGTTAAATCTCATATCATTGATATATAGTATGTCTAACAAACACCTCTTCTACATAGATAAGAGTGGGGACCAAGGCAAAGCAACCGGGCTCACCCTCATAGTCAAAATAAAATATAAAGAAGAGTGTCTCAATACATAGTAGGAGAAACATATATCAACGTCTTCAGAATGGAGGACTTACCAACTAGCTTGAGTAGCACCGAACTAGCCACGTAGAGGAGGAGGATGATCAACTTGAGCTCTAGTTCCTACATGGTGGTATAATGTAAGCAAGAGTATGAATTAGTATGTTTGAATATAATAAGAGTGTAGGATGCAACACAACAAGAGATAAGCATCATAATCAAAACGCATAACCATAAGCATTAGGCATACTATAACAATACGACATGTGTGATCAATGCTCAAGTAAAACATGCGTAAGTACCTCATGCTTGTATATTATGTCATATATGTAGAAGAGACCAATGAAGATTTCAAAAGTACAAACCCCTTGGTAGGTTGATGATGATCTAACTTATCACCCTAGTGGTGTGATACAAACCCATCACATGGTTGGGGATAATCTCACCCTATCACCCTGGTGGTGAAGTACAAACCCCTCACATGGCTGATGAGAACAAAACCCCATCTAGGTTATCAAGGCACTAACCTCTTGATTGCTTATCAAGGTACTAACCACTCTTCCCCCTTCCTTTCAACAAGGTTATTTAGATTCTTAGTCCTCCACGATTGAGCATGGTCTAATGCAATACATTATATAGAGTATATAATATACACAAGCCCTATTCAACATGATATAGTCAGTTATATCATATCCCATGCTTTGGACCTTCAATTCATCAAGAAACCACATCCGAACATTTTATCAAACACTTAGAGGGTGTTTAGTGCTAGTGTAAAACCATGCAATTCAAGAGTGAAATTATGCAAGAAAATCCATTGTAAAACCATCTATCAGTACCTTACAACACCCTCAAGCAATATACATCAAAAACTCTCATCATATCTCACATTAGATCCAAGATTTATAGGTCAAAATATAGCAAAACAGTCACAATTTCATATCGCTTTAACATATTTCCTAAACAAGTTCATACTAGTAAATGTATTTGTAAAATCAACTTTAAATCATGCAAATTGAGTAAAAAGCAGATTGGGTCACCATGGGTGAAAGGACCCAATGGTTGAAACTCACATACCTTAGCTTTGGAGAAACTCTTGGTGAAGATTGAAAATGGAGGATTGAATCTTGAAGGAAATCCTTAGATCCGGAAGATGTGTTGAGACCTTAATTTAGGAGTGAAAAATATGACTAAGTGTTTGAGTGAGTATTGGGGAATGTTTAGGATGATATGAGGGTGAAATATGGCTAAGTAGAGATAAATACCACTTTGGGAACACTTAGGCCTAAGACTTCAAAGTCTTGGTCTGCAAGAATATAATTGGGCAAAAAAACATGCATGTTCGCGTCACGGACATGATTCAAAAGTCCAATTTCATCATCTACTCGCCCTTAGCGCGTTGTTCCAGGGGCGCAAAAAGCTCTCTTGAAAATTCATTCTTGAAAGTTTATAATTGCTAATGTTTCGCTCTTAAATCAGGATTAGACCCTTCCCCATTTAAGTTTGACTCCCTGAACAAGAATATAAAGTTGGACTTTTGATATCGCATACGGATTTTGATATATGTGGAAATTGCAATTCTGAGCACTTTCGAGCACATTTGTGGGCACTTTTTGGGGTCGTTTCTATATCTCTCCTTTGGGAACATTTTTCCCCTAACGTAAATGAGACGTACAAGACAAGAGTGATCATTAAAAAATTAGCCTCAGCAAGAATGCAACATTACATTTAAAACACCATTTTCAAAATCTCAACATAAGTGCAAAATCATCATAAATTTGCTAACTTAAACATGAATGCAAATGAATGACATAGGGGCAGAATTATAAGGCATAGGGGACTCAGAATTAGTATCTTAGGCTTGAGTGGAGTGGAAAAGATAAGGATACCACTTTTGTATGTCCGCTTCGGCATCCCATGTAACAATTTCAACTTGGTGGTTCCTCCAAAGGACTTTAATAGATGCCACCTCCTTGTTTCTTAATCTCTTTACTTGCCTATCCAAAATCTAAATCAGAACCTCCTCATAGGTTAAGTTATCCTCAAAAAACCCCACAACATCAAGAAGCACAATAGCATTAGGATCCCCCCCCCCCATTTCCTCAACATAGAGACATGAAATACTAGATGAACCAATTCCATCTTACTAGGTAACTTCAACTCTTAAGCTACCATGCCAACAATCTTTATTACCTCATAAAAACCAACATATCTTGGATCAACTTCCCCTTCTTACCAAAATGGACCACACCTTTCATTGGAGAAACTTTCAAATAAACCCAATCACCCACTTTGAATTCAAGGTCTCTTCTCCTCATATCGGCATAGGATTTTTTATTACTTTGGGCCATCTTCAAACTTTCCCTAATCATATTAACCTTTTCAAGAGCCTCCATAACCAGATGAAGCCCCGACAAAACCATCTCACCAACCTCAAACCATCTGACTAGTGGCCTACAATGGCTCTCATAGAGAGCCTCAAAAGGATCCATATGATGCTAAAATGATAGCTATTGTTGTAGGCAAAATAAATCAATGGAAGATAATTATTCTAACTACCTTTAAGCTCCAACACGTACTCTAAGCATATCCTCAAGGGTTTGGATGGTCCTCTCGGCTTGTCCATCCATTTGAGTGTGGAAGGACATAAAAAGCTTAAGTGTAATACCAAGACACCTTGGAAAGATCTCCAAATGTGAAGTGAATTGTGCCCCACTATCCGATATGATAGCAAAGGAACCCCATCCAACCTCACTAACTCATAGATGTGCAACCTTGCATGCCCTAAATGTGGTCTTAATCGGTGGAACGTGAGCAGATTTTGTCATTCTATCAACCACAACCCAAATGGAATCAAAACCATTTCTAATCTTGCGCAATCTAACCACAAAATCCATATTTATCTCTTCCCTCTGCCAAGTAGGAAGCTCAATGTCTTGGGTTAGGCCATCCAACCTTTGATATTTGACTTTGACTTGTTGACAAATATGGAAATCAAAAAAAAATTGGCAATGTACCTTTTCATGCCTCCTCACCAATACACATCCCTCAAATCTATATACATTTTGGTGGAACTAGGATGGATAGAATAAGAAGAATTATAAGCCTTATCAAGGATTTTCTCCCTCAAACAATCAACACAAGGCACACACAACCTACCTTGGTACCTAAGGGCACCATCTTCCCCTTGGGAGAAAACCTCCAACTTGTCCTGTTTCACCAAGGCCTTTAATTCTAACAAGAAGGGATCAAGGTCTTGTTTTGCCTCCACCTCATCAACCAAAGAAGACTTAGAACTATCAACAACAACACCATTATCACCAGCCTCTACCAACCTAACCCCCAACCTAGCCAACCGATGTACTTCCCTAGCCATCTCCTTCTCACTACCATCAACATGCGCTAGGCTACCCATGGACACACTACTCAAGGCATTCACCACCACATTTGCCTTACCCGGATGATAATTCACACACATACCATAGTCTTTAAGAAGTTCTACCCATCTCCTTTGCCTCAAGTTGAGATCTTTTTGAGTGAAGGCATATTGGAGGCTCTTATGATCGGTGAACACATTAGCATGCACCCCATACAAGTAGTGACGCCAAATCTTTAATGCAAACACAACAACTAACTCTTGATCATGGGTAGGGTAGTTCCTTTCGTGTACCTTGAGTTGTCCAGAAGCATAAGTTATGACCTTACCATTTTACATCAACACACAACCCAAACCAACTTGGGGAGCATCACAATACACCGTAAATCCCTCAAGGCCATCCAGTAGTGTTAATATAAGAGCTGATACAAGCTTATGTTTTAATGATTGGAAGATCGTGTCAGATTCATTAGTCCACAGAAACATAACCTTCTCCAAAAAGTCCCTCTATTGTTCCTTTAACTACATCGGGGTTATACGTTAAGGGGCAATAGAAATAGGTTGAGTATGAGGGAGGAGGTCTATGCTAAAACCTATGTCCCTTTTGGGAGGAACACTGGGGAGGTCATTTTGGAAGATATCAAGACACTCATTTACAATAAAAAATGACCTTATGGGAAGTACTTTAGACTCCATATCTATAACCCTCACAAGATGGTAAAGACACCCCTTAGAGATCAACTTATGGACTTTACTCAATCTACCCTTGACTACCACATATTGACTTTTCCACTCAAGGATGGGTTCACTTGGAAATATAAATTTGACCCTATGGGTTCAACAATTAATAGAAGTATAGTAGGCATACAACCCATCCATCCCACGAATGATATCAAAATTGACCATGTCTAACTCAACAAGATCACAAGGCAACACTTTATCCAAGATGCAAATAGGACAATTTCTATAAACTTTCCTAGCAACAATAGATGAACCAGTAGGAGTAGACACTTAATATGACTCATGCCATAACTCGAGGTCAATATTGAAGTTTTTAGAAACAAAAGGCGTAACAAAGGAAAGAGTGACACCTAGATCAATCAAAAAATATACATTAAAGTCATAGATTTTCAACATACCGATAACAACGTTAGGAATTTCACTAACCCCTTGCCTCCCATATAGAGAATAAAAACGATTATGCCTTGGGTCACCACCTTGATGACTACCCCTACCCAATGGAACCACATTTGCACTCTGACCTTTCTTACGATTTCTTGGATAATCCAACTTTTTGTGATGAAGATCCCCATGTTCAAAGCATGCGTTAGAATCTTTCAAACAAGGGACTCTATGATTTCTTCCATATTTAGGACACACATCAATAGGAGACACGCCACCAACACCTTGGGGCCTAGGGAAATCATTGTCAAATCCCTTATTAGTAGCATGAGAAGACCCTTAACCTTGGTGTAATCTAGTACCCTTTTGGAACTAACCCTCCAAACTGGACCTCTTGGACTCATGGACCTTTCTCTTCCTCAACTTTTCCCCCTCTATTTATTCGGCATATGTCATTAATCGGGATAAGTCAATGTCATTAATTAGCATGGCAGATCAGCATTCTTCCCTTACCAAGTCGGAGATCCCAATCACAAACTTGTTCATCCTAAATCTAGGATCGGCCACCAAATGAGGAGCATACTTTGAAAGTCGATTGAACTTGAGGGCATACTCCTTTACACTCATAGAATATTGTTTCAAATTCATAAGCTCTACCAACTTGAATTCCCTAAGCTCAAGAGGGAAGAACTGATTAAGAGAAGCCTATTTAAACTCCTTCAAAAGTACCAGTTTACCATTTCCCTTCTCCCCCTTCCATTGGTTATACCATATTTGGGATACCCCTTTGAGTTGGTACACCGCCAACTCTACCTTTTCATTCGACCCAACATCCATGATATTTAAAATCTTGTAGACCTCATCAATGAATGCTTATGGATCTTCATCCATCTTTGGTGAATAGATCAACAGAGGATTCACCCTCATAAAGTCCCTTACCCTAGCTCCAGTGGTAGTATAATGAGGGGCTTGTGCCCCTTGATTGACTTGGTTGGCTAAAACTTGGGCAATCATAGTGAGAGCATCCTGAAGCTCACTATTGGTAAGTTGGTCATTGGGAATTTGGGCCCTTTTTCCTCGAGTGTTAGGCATGAACTAGCACAACAAAGAACAATCTAAAACTTCCCACAACTCCATAGGAACATAAAGAAGGGAACATTTCCTAAAATGCCTCACAGTCTCCAATTTATAGTCATGGCGTGCTTCACAACCATGAACAACACTCTACTCAATGCAGTGTGTTGGACTCCGAGGATCTATCAATCTAGTGCTCTGATACCAAGTTTTGTCACGACCTAAGCCTAAGGCCTAGATATGACACAGTGAATGGGGAACCGAAAGGAACTCCAAACAAGCCTCAACTTGTCAATACACATCATTGGTCGAGGAAGCATATAAAAGACATAAAGAGTAAGAATAAGGGATAATGGGACTAAGGGAAAAGCTTTCATAATATCATAATCAAGGCACAAGGAGTCAAAACTCATTTCATAAATACATAGCATGTCTAATAAACACCTTTACAACATAGATACCGGGCTCACCCTCATAGTCAAAATAGAACATAAATAGGAGTATCTCATTATATAGTAGGACAAACATAGATAAACGTCCCTAGAATGGAGGACTCACCAACTAGCTTTTCTTCATGTCATTTTTCTTTTTAGCGTGTTGATTAGGCATATATCATTTTTCTTTCGACGAGAATATATTTGTATCCCTTTTTCTATGTATCACTAGTTTCCACTTTATTTTGTGGTTTACCCTTACACCAGGCACCCGCAACTTAGTCTTTTGGCCAAAGTCAAGGTGCACAATACCCAACCTATAAACCAAAGCCACTTTTAGTTGCCACACTCAACTTAAACTTTTTGCCTCTGTCAAGGTGCACAATGTTCAAGGATAGACCAGGGCCAATTTTAGGATTTTACATTTAACAAGTCTATGAAACTTAGATTTTTACAATGAAAGGACATGCAAGGCTTAAATATAGGGAGTAAGCGATACATTACACATCCGGTTGGTTATTTAGGTTGAGTGGACTAATTGAACTATGACCTAAGATTCTTTCCTAACCAACTAACCTACACTGTAGGTTAGAGTAAAAAGACAAGTTCTTAATTGAAACATTGCACATGATTTCGCAAATACAGCTCACGCATATATGACACTTATTACACTATTGACAAAGACACTGAAATCATGGTTTTATCACAATTTATCCTCACTTATCAAACAAGCACTTTCAAACAATCAAACATAAATGGTTGCTATCAAGACTATCAAACAAATTTTGGTTGGTACTATTTCTTACACCAAAAACAAACATATGTCATAGATATCAGTACTACATACTACTAATACTACCTCAACATCCTAAACATGTTAGTTAAACCAAAAGTAAATATCCTTGGGGAAAAAGAACACATGCAAGACAACCCCTATGATTAAAAATTTATGATAGTTATAGGGCAAGGTTACCTAGAATTCAGTAAGACTGAAAAGGATTTACATTTTCCTCAATGCAGAAAGAAAATAGTAAAGCACTAGAGTAAAAGAAAAAACATACCTATGTGCCTAAGCGCTGGTCTTTGGCTAAGTATGGCCACACTTAACCTGCCTGGTGGTCTCTTCAGTAGTAAGAGCATATCCAGAGGGTCCATCACCCCTCACTCTCTCTAGTTAGTGAGCTTTCCTCAATTCCTCATCTTGTATCGAATGTATCCTGACAAGTTCTAACTCCATCTCCTCTGCCATCCCCACATATAGTCTCACTGTATCAGGATAATTGATGAGGGGTCTTTTGTCAAGGGAAGTGAGTGTTGCATCCTTGGCAGGAAATAAATCAACCACCAGTTTTGAGGGATTAGCCGGTGGGAACACGGCCGGTGCTGCCATACTAGCTTAGAGTTGTTGGATCTCTATCTAGATGGCCATCATATCTACTAGATGTGTTCACCTGAGGCTCTACTAGACTTATTTTTCAAATACATCTATGCGACTATCCATGGGTGTAAGTCTCTTGGAGATAGCGGCCACCACGAGGCACTGTATGCGAGCCTTAACCTATGAAATGATTTAGAGGACCTGCAGATTAACTAGCTATAATGGCTAAGCCAGTTGTCACTTAGTGCAGGCCAGCCTCTGAAACGACAGGGACCTAGGGCCTAGGCGTGACCAGCGAAAGGAGAACTCGAAGGGACCCCAAATAAGCCTCTTAAAATATCATTACACATCGTTGATAACAAAAGCAATTAAAAAACATAATAAGATTAGAAATAAGAACAAAGAGCAAAGGGAAACTTTCATAACATAAACATCAAAACAAGAGAGTCAACGCTCTATGCATAACATGTCCAGCAAGACTTCTAAAACTTAGATGGAAGCGGGGGTCAAGACAAGCAACCGGGATCACCCTCATATTCAATACATATATAAAAGAATGATAGTCTTAGTAGATAGCATGAGATCATTCATATTGTCCCCGAAATGAAGGACCCATCAACTAGCTTGAGATAAATCGTACTAGCCACGTAGAGAAATATGCTCAAGTGGGGCTCCGATTCCTAAATAGTGACATCGTATAGGCTTATAGTATGCATTAGTACGTTAAATGTACTAAGTATGTAGGATGCAGTGCAACAAGAGATAAGTAACATAGTTGAAATGCATAAGCATAGGCATTGAGTAATATATAACAATATGGCATGCATTAAAGATGCTTGGGATAAATCATGCTTATATAGAATATAATATATGTACAAAAAGAGACCATCATTATAGAATTCATAGTCTATTAAGGTACCAATCCCTTAATTGGTTGGTGGATCGTCTCACGCAACCACCCATGGTGATTAAGGTACAAACCCATCAGCCCTGTTATCGAGGTACAAATCATTGATTTGTTGATGGATCGTCTCAGTCTACCACCCATGGTGATTGATGTACAAACCCCTCAACCCAGTTATCAATATACAAACCCCTAGATTGGTTATCAGCGTACAAACCCCTCGACATTGTTACCCAAGCTCACAAACCCCCTTATGGAGTATGGTCAATTACCAACACTATAGAGAACGTATCATATAGATACATTCCTCTTATCATTATAAAGTCATTCAGCTCATACGATATGCATGAGACCATCAATTCCTCAAAAAATCTTAACTGGACACTTTATCAAATACTTGGAGAGTGTGTAGTGCTAGTGTAAAACCATGCAATTTAGGGATCAAATCATTCAAGAAAATTCAATGTAAAACTATCCATCAATACTTGGTAAGATCCTCAAGCAATATACATCAAAACCCTTCATAGAATCCCACAATGGATCTTAGATTTATAGCTCAAAACATACTAAAAGTGTCACAAAATCATAAAACCCCAATATGGTTCATATTCTAATTTATAATAAGTAAGACTCATAAGTAAATCAACTTGAAATCATGCAATTTAGGTAGAAAGAAAGCTTAGGCTTCATGGGTGAGAGGAACCATGAATGAAACCCACATACGTTAGCTTTAGAGAATTTCTTGATGAAGATTTGAATGGAGACTTGAAGATTGGTTGAATTCCTTACGTTTTTGGAAGTGATTTGGACATTTGTATTTTGAGAGAAATATTAGTCTAAGGGTTTGAGAGAGTATTGGGGAATATCTTATGTGATATGAAGGTGAAATATGGCTAAGTAGAGGTATTTTAACATATGAGAGGGTTTAGGCATAATACCCAAAAGCCTTGGACCAAAACTCAAAAACTAGACAAAATTATACCCTCTCCGTGACCCTGGCATGCCATGCTTAGGGCGCGCTAGCTCACTGAAAATTGCATTTTTTGTGATTTTCAAATTTTGCTACGGTTGCTCTTAAATAAGCGTTAGACCCATTCCCCACTCAACTTTATCCCTTGAACAAGAATATGAAGTTGAATATTTTATATCACGCATAGATTTTAAGATATATGTAAATTATGATTCCATAATTTTGAGGCACATTTTGGGGAACTTTTTCTTGGGCTTGGTTCAATATCTATCCCTTAGGAACATTCATCCCCAAATGTCAAAGAAACATACATAAGAAGCATAACTATGAAGAGATTAGCCCCAATAAGAATGCAACAATGCGTTTAACACCATTTTCAAAATATCAACACAAGTGTTAAAAATCATCACGAACTCGTCAACATAAACATGGATGCATGCAACGACATAGGGATACAAAAAAATGGACTTAACGTGTTATCATAAGCATGAATAGAATGAAAGAGATAAGGATATTGGTTCTCCATGCCCGCTTTGTCTTCCCAAGAGATACTTTCAACTTGATGATTCTTCCAAAGGGCCTTGATGAGCACTATATCCTTACTAACCAACTTTTCTAGCCTTCCATCTAATACTTCCACCGGGACCATCTCCAAAGTCAACTTATCCTACACAGCACCCGCAAAGTCAAAGAATTCTATAGCACTAGAGTCACCAACACATCCCCTCAACCTAGAAGCATGAAGAACTAGACAAAACCACACCCATATCCATAGGCAATTCACATTCACACAAAACCTTGCCATACCTCCTCAACACTCTATAAGAAGCTACAAACAATAATCTTAGTTCCCCTCCTTGCCAAACCAGACCATACCGTATGTGGGTGGAACTTCCAAGTGAAACCAATCATCAAAACAAGCACATATAGCATACCTTAGTATTCTAATGACACTCTCTCCCCCTTGGGAGAAAACCACCACCTCATCCTTATACCAAAACATTTAATCCTGATAAGGCAGGGTCAATATCTTGCTTTGCCTACACATTCTCAATCCAGAAAGATCTAGAACTATTAGCTACCACTACACCGACAAAACCAACCTCTTCTAGCCGAAATCTCAATCTAGCTAACGGATGAACCTATCTAGCCATCTCCTTGACACCATCACCTACATGAGCTAGGCTACCTATCGACACCCTACTCAAAGCATCGACCACAACATTAGACTCACAGGAATAATTATGCACAATCACATCATAATCCCTAAGAAGTTCTAACCACCTCCTTTGCCTCAGGTTAAGATCCTTTGACTGTACACATTTTCAAAATTCGTATGATCAGTAAACACCTCAGTATGCACCCCTTACAAATAATGAAGCCAAATCTTAAAGTAAATACTATGGAGGCCAATTCAAGGTCATAGATAGGATAATCATTTTTATGTATCTTAAGTTGTCTAAAAGCATAGGCTACTATCTTACCATTCTGCCTCAAAACACAACCCAACAAATTCATGGGGCATCAAAATACACAACAAATAATTCTGGCAAGACAAGATAGAAGCAGACACAAGATTATCCTTCAAGGTTTGGAAAACTCTTTCACACTCATCAATACACACAAATCTAGCCTTCCCTTGGGTCAACTTAGTCATGGGTGAAGCAATAGAAGAGGGCCCATTCACAAACCTCCAGTAGGAACCCACAAAGCCCAAGAACTTCTAATGTTTGACGGAGTCAAAGGTCTAAGCCAATTTCTAACAACCTCAGTCTTCTTAAGATTCACCTTGATACCATCCCCTAACAACATATGACTTAGGATGGTAAACTCTTGCAAACCAACTCATATTCCTCTTATTTATAATACAATCATTCTCACTTAAAATTTGTAGTACTACCCTCAATTTACTCATATATCCCTTCATACTTCAGGAGAAAAGCCAACCTATCATCACCAAAATCACCATAAACATTATAAAGTAGCGAATATAGACCCTATTCGTGAGACTTATAGACATAGTTGGTGCACTAGCCAAACCAAGGGACACTACGCCAAATGATTCATGACCTTTCAATAAATCAATACGTCATTACTAGAGACCATCACAAACATGCCAAGGTAGGGCTTTAGGACCCAATTTATGAAAGTCATAAACATAGCTGGTGCATAAGTAAACCCAAAAACTCCCCCATCACTCACATGCTTACTCTTAGACAAAAAGGAAACCTAGGGACATCACCCACCTTCATCCTCTCTTAGGAAAAAATTCCAAACCCAAGGTCAGTTGTACAGAAGTGACTAACTCCTTGAAATCAATCAAATAGATCATCATTCCTAGGTGGTTGGTACTTATAATTTAAGGTGACCCTAATAGGTCACTGACGACACCGGGAAGGACCTTGGATCATCCTTCTCCTACACTGACGACACCGGGAAGCTCACTAGGAAAGACATCAAGAAACTCTTTATCCACTGAAATGAACTCTATAGGAAGGACCTTGGACTCAATATTCTTAACCCTCGCAAGAAGATAAGGACTCCCCTTAGTAGACAACTCATGGGATTGAATGCAAGAAATGAATCTACGTTGACCACTGCATCATGACTTTCTCCCTCAAGAATGGGCCTATTAAGGGGTAGGAATGCTAACTATATGGGTCTTACGAATATAGGAGACATAATATGCATGCAACTAATTCACCTGAAGTATGACATCAAAATGCACCATAGCTAATTTAATATAGTAACAAGACAAGTTCTACACATTATAACCACGTAATCATTCCTATGGGCCTTCTTAGCAACAATAGACTCACCAACGGGGTATACACTTCATAAGGTTCACCTAACACCCAGGGGACACATGAAGCACACTACCAACAAACAATGATAAAACATACGAGTCAAGTAAATTTTCACATACTGGTAACAACATTTGGCGTCTCCTCACCTCCTTGGACCACATGGGCACCTTGGATTTAAGTGCCATCATTTTGACCCTTAGGTAGAGCATGAGAACAACTACTAACCTTGTGACCAAATCCACGACAAACAAAGAAATCACTAGATTTCTTGAAACATAGGCCACCATGGCCTTTCCCACACTTTCGATGTCTAGGCTTTTCTAACCCTTCATCACCTCCTTTACTCTTATTGCATTTATGAAGGCAATCCTTTACCTTATGACCCATCTCTCCACAACCATAACAAGTATTAGTACCCTTTAAGCATGGGCCTCTATGACTCTTACCATATTTTGGACACATAGCATTAGAAACCATACCACCACTATCTTTGGGACTTTTGAACAAACCACCACTACCCCAAATAGGCCTTTTTGGCTTCACTAGTCCTCCTCTGACCATTTTAGGTCTTACGGGCACTCACTTGTTGATTGATTTGTATTGCCATCGCTTTGGCCAATCGCCGTAGAGCATTATGAACCTTTGCATTTGATATATCATCGTCCTGAGTAGTTAAGATATATCCTAAAATATAATGGTTATGGATTAGGAATAAGTGCTAGGGGATCTAATTCTACCGCATGACACAAATCATGAAGAGGTAAAACATTTCCTAGAATACCTCATAGCCTTTTACCCTTAGTTGTGGCGAGCCTTACAAAAATGAATAGGACTCTAATTCACCTGTTGTATTGGACTCCGAGGATTTAACAACCTATTACTCTGATGCCATCTTTGTCATGACCTGGAACTAGGGCCTATGACTGACCGGCGAATAGGAAAATCAAAGGGATCCCAAACAAGAGTCTTAACATATCATTATTAATCATTGATCGCTGAAGCAATTAAATAACCTAATTAGATTAGAAATAAGGACAAAGGGCCAAAGGGAAATGTTCATAACATCAACATCAAAACAAGAGAGTCAAGGCTCTATACATAACGTGTCGAATAACACCTCTAAAATATAGATAGGAGCGAGGTCCAAGACAAGCAACGAGGCTCATCCTCATAGTCTATACATGCATAAAAGAAAGATAGTCTTAGTACATAGCATGAGATCATAGACATTGTCCCAGGAATGGAGGACTTACCAACTAACTTTAGAGAAATCGTACTAGCGACATGGAGAAAGATGCTCAAATGGGGCTCCAATTCCTACATGGTGACATCATGTAGGCATAGCATATGTGTTAGTACATTAAATGTACTAAGTATGTGGGATGCAATACAACAAGAGATAAGCAACATAGTTGAAATGCATAAGCATAGACAATGTGTAACATATAAAAATATGACATGCATGGAAGATGCTAGGGGTAAATCATTCTTCCAAAGGGCCTTGACAAACACCACATCCTTATTAATCAACTATTCCACCCTTCTATCCAACACCTCCATCGGGAACTTCTCCTAAGTCAACTTCTCCTCCACAACGACCAACAACCTCAAAGAGTTATATAACACTAGAGTTACCAACACATGTCCTCAACCAAGAAGCATGAAGAACTGTACGAACCACACCCATATTCCCATTTGCATGCAACCTTACCAACCCTTCTCAACACTCTATAAGAACCTACAAACTATAATCTCAATTCTTATCCTTGCTAACCTGAACACACCCCATATTGGTGAAAGTTCCAAGTGAACCCAATCAACAACACAAGCACATGTAGCCAACCTCCACTTCACCACCTTATAACAAAATGTTAAATCCTAACAAGGTGGGGTCAATATCTTTCTTTTCCTACACATCCTCAACCAAGAAAGATCTAGAACCATTAGACACCACTACACCGCGATAGCATACCTCTTCAAACCTAACTCCCAATCTAGACAATCGATGAACCACTCTAGCTACCTCCTTGACACCATTACCTACATGAGCTAGGCTACCCATAGACACCCTACTCAAAGAATTGGTCACAATATTATCCTCACTGAAATGATCATGCACACTCATATCATAATCCTTAAGAATTTCTAACTACCTTCTTTGCCTCCAAAATGATTATGCACACTAATATCATAATCCTTAAGAAGTTCTAACCACCTTCTTTGCCTGAAATTAAGATCCAGTATGAATACATTTTGGAGACTCTTATCATCAGTAAATACCTCAACATGCACCCTATACAAACAACGATGCCAACTCTTAAAGCAAATACTATAATGGCCAATTCAAGGTCATAGATAGGATAATCCTTCTCTTGCATCTTAGGTTTCTAAAAACATAGGCTACCACCTTTCCATTCTGTATTGAAACATAACCTAAACAATTTGTGAGAAATCATAATACACAACAAACCCTTCTAGCAGAGACAAGATAGAAGCATACACAAGCTTATCCTTTAAGGTTTGGAAAACTCTTTCACAGTCATTCGTACACACAACTAGCCTTTCCTTAGGTCAACTTTGTTATAAGAGAAGCAATGGAAGAGAGGCCCATTCACAAACCTCTGATAGGAACCCACTAAGCCCACGAAATTCTAATGTCTAACAGAGTCAAAGGTCTAGGCCAATTTCAAACTATCTCCGTCTTCTAAGAATTCACCTTCATACCATCTTCAGATAACACATGACTTAGGAAGGTAACCTCTTGTAGCCCAACTCACATTCCTCTTATTTAGCATATTTCCTTTCTTACCTAAACTTTGTAGTACTACCCTCAATAGACTCATATACCCCTCCTAACTTTGGGAGACAAACCAACTTATCATCACCAAAACCACCATAAATGTAATAAGGTAGGGACTAAAGACCCTATTAATGAGACTTATAGACATAGTCTATGCACTAGACAAATAAAGGGACACTACCCTAAATGATTCACAAGCTCTAAATAAATCAATACTTCATTACTAGAGAAATCCACAAACATACCAATGTAGGGTCTAAGAACCTTATTCATGAAACCCATAAACATAGTCGTGCATAAGTCAACCAAAAAACTCCACCATGAGTCATATGCTCATTCCTAGGCCAAAAGGGCACCTAGGGATATCACCTACCCTCATTCTCTTTAGGGGACAAATCGAAATCAAAGGTCAGCCATAGAAAGTGACTAGCCTCTTGAAGTTGGTCAAATAGATCATCATTCCTAGGTGGATGGTACTTATCATTTAAGGTGAACCTAATAAGTTGTCGGCAATCAAAACATATTCTAAGTGAACCATCCTTCTCCTATACTAATGACACCGGGAAGCTCACTAGGAATAACATCAAGGAAATCTTTATCTATTGAAACCAACTCTATCGGAAGGACCCTGGACTCAACATTCCTAACCCTCGCAAGATGATGTGGACTCCCCTTAGAAGACAAATCATGGGATTGAAGGCAGGAAATTAATCTACCCTTCACCACCACATAATGACTTTCTAACTCAAGAACGAGCCTATTAAGGGGTAGGAATGCTAAATCTATGGGTCCTACGAATATAGGAGACATAATATGCGTGCAACTAATTCACCTTATGTATGACATCAAAATCTACCATATCTAATTCAACATAGTAACAAGACAAGGTCTACACATTATAACCATGTAACATTTCCTATGGTCCTTCTTAGCAACAATAGACTCACCAACGAGATATACACTTCATAAGGTTCACCTAATACCTGGGGTACACATGAAACAAACTAGCAACAAAGAATAATAAAAACATATGAGTAAATAATATTTCACTGTACCAGTAGCAACACCGGGTGTCTCCTCCCCTCCTTGGCTTGCATGAGTACCTTGGCCTCAAGGGCCATCATTACCACCCTTTGATTGTGCATGAGGACAGCTACTATCCTTGTGCCTAAATCCACCACAACCAAAGCAATCACTAGACTTCTTTAAACATAGACCACCATGGCCTTTCCCACACTTTCTATATCTAGGCTCTTCCACCCCCTCATCACCTCTTTTAATCTTATTGTATTTCTGAGGGCAATCCTTTACCTTATGACCTATCTCTCATCAACTATGACAACCATTTTTACCCTTCAACCATTGTCCTCTATTAATCTTACCATATTTTGGACATATAGCATTAGGCACTACACCACTACCACTTTGGGAGTTTGGAACTTACCACCCCAAACGGGCCCTTTTGGCCTCACCACTCCTCCTCTTACCATTTGAGGTCTCAGTGGCACTCTCTTATTGATTAAGTTATGTTGTCAATGCTTTCGTCAATAGCCATAGAGCATTATGAACCTCCATGTTCGATATATTGCCATCTTGAGTAGCTTGAGACATATCCTAAAATTTAATAGTTAGTGATTAGCAATAATCCCCATGGGACCTAACTCTACTGTATGACATAGATCGTGAAGAGGTGAAATATTTCCTATAATGCCTCATAGCATCCTACTCATAGTTATGGCACGCTTGAAAACCATATATAGGACTTTAATTGACGCTATGCGTTGGAGGCCGAGGATCTAACCTCCTAGTGCTCTGATACTTCTTATTCATGACCCAAAACTATGTCCTAGGCATGACCAGCGAATGGGAAACTCGAAGTGACCCTAAATAAGCCTTTTAACATATTATTACACATCATTGATCACAAAAGCAATTATACAACATAATTAGATTAGAAATAAGGACAAAGTGATAAAGGGAAACTTTCATAACATAAATATTAAAACAAGAGAGTTAAGGCTCTATACAAATAATGTCTAACAATACCGCTAAAACATAAATAGGAGTGAGGGCCAATACGAGCAACCAGGCTCACCCTCTTAGTCAATATATACATTAAAGAAAGATAGTCTTAGTACATATTATGGGATCATAGACATTGTCCCCAAAATGGAGGACTTAATAACTAGCTTGAGAGAAATTGTACTAGCCACGTGGAGGTAGATGCTCAAGTGGGTCTCCTGTTCCTACATGGTGATATCATGTAGGCATAGAGTATGCATTAGTACGTTGAATGTACTAAGTATGTAGGATGCAATGCAACAAATGATAAGCAACATCGTTGAAATGCATAAGCATAGGCAATGCCTAGGATAAAACAATATTGTATACTTGAAAGATGCTTGGGGTAAATCATGCTTAAATAGAACATAATACATATGCAAGAAGAGATCATAATTATTAAATTCATAGTCTATTAAGGTACCAACCCCACAATTTGTTTGTGGATCATCTCACCTTACTACCTATGGTGATTGAGGTACCAAACTCTCAATCGATTATCAAGGTACAAACCCCTTGATTCAGTGGTGGATTGTCTCACCCTACCATCCATGGTGATTGAGGTACCAACCCCTCAACACAGTTATCAAGGTACAAACTGCTTGATTGGTGATCAAGGTACAAATCCCTCAACATAGTTACTCGGGCTCAAAACCCCCTGAGTAGAGCATGGTAATTCCCAAGACTATAGAGAAAATATCATAAACATACATTCCTCTCATCATTATAAAGTCATTAAACTAATAATACATGCATTAGACCTTCAATTCCTCAAGAAATAATAACGGGATATTTTATCAGATACTTGGCAGGTATGTAGTGCTAGTATAAAACTATGCAATTTAGGGATGAAATCATAAAAGAAAATTCAATGTAAAACCATCCATCAATACTTGGTAACACTCTCAAGCAATATATATCAAAATGCTTTATCAAATCCCACAATGGATTTTTGATTCGTAGATCAAATTATATTAAAACAGTCATAATTTCATGAAACGCCAAAATGCTTGATAGTGTAATTCATATTAAGTAAGACCCATAAGTAAAACAACTTGAAATCATGCAATTTAGGCAAAAAGGATGCTTAGGCTTCATGGGTGAAAGAAACCCATGAATGAAACCCACAGACCTTAGCTTTGGAAAATTTCTTGATAAAAATTTGTATTTAGACTTGAAAATAGGATGAATTCCTTAAGTTCCAAAAGAGATATGGACACTTAAATCTTGAGAGAAATATTAGTCTAAGGGTTTAAAAGAGTATTGTGGAATGTCTTGGGTGATATGAAGGTGATATATGGCTAAGTATAGGTATTTTCATGTATGGGGGGATTTAGGGCCAAGACATAAAAGCCTTGGATCAAAACACAAAAACTGGACAAAATTATACCCTGTCCGTGCCCCTAGCCCATCATACCTGTGGTGCACTAGATCACTCGAAATACCATTTTTTGTGATTTTCAAATTTTGTTACAGTTGCTCATAAATTGAGGTTAGACCCATATCTCAGTCAATTTTACCCCCTGAACAAGATTATGAAGTTAGATTTTTGATATAGTGCACGAATTTTGAGATATATGGAAATTATAATTTCGAGCACTTCCGTTGCCCATTTTTGGGCACTATTTTTGGGGGTCATTTCGATATCTCCCCCTTGGGAACATTTGCCATCAAATGTCAAAGAAACATACATAAGAAGAGTAATTATGAAGAGATCAGCCCTAATAAGAATGCAACAATGTGCTTAACACCATTTTAAAACCTAAAAACATGTGTTAAAAATCATCATGAACTCGTTAATATAAAATTGGATGCATGCAATGACATAAAGAATGAAACATAAGACTTGGAATAAAAAAATTGGACTTGACCTATTATTGTAAGCTTGAATAGAATGAAAAGGATACATATATTTCTTCTCCATGCCCAACCCTTCCCAAGAGACACTTTTGACATGATGATTCATCAAAAGGGCCTTGATGAACACCTCATCCTTATTAATCAACTTTTCCACCCTTATATCAAATACCTCAACCGAGACCTTCTCCTAAGTCAACTTATCCTCTATAACACCCACAACATCAAAATGTTCTATAGCATTAGAGTTACCAATACATCCCCTCAACCTAGAAGCTTGAAGAACTGGACGAACCACACCCATATCCATAGGTAGTTCCCATTAGCACAAAACCCTACAAACCCTCCTCAACACTTTATAAGAATCTACAAACCATAATCTCAATTCCCATTCTTGCTAAATAGTACCACACCGTACGTGGGTGGAACTTCAAAGTGAACCCAATCATCAACACAAGCACATATACCCTACCTTAGTATTCTAATGACACTATCTGCCCCTTTGGAGAAACCCTCCACTTCACCATTTTATACCAAAGCATTCAATCCTAACAAGGTAGGGTCAATATCTTACTTTGCCTACACATCCTCAACCAACAATGATCTAGAACCATTAGCCACCACTACACCGCCATAGACAACCTCTTCCAACCTAACTCCCAATCTAGCCAACTGATGAACCACTCTATCCACCTCCTTGACGCCATCACCTACATGAGCTATGCTACGGATAGACACCCTACTCAAAGCATCGACCATAACATTAGCCTCATTGAAATGACCATACGCACCTATATTATGATCCTTAAGAAGTTCTAACAACCTTATTTGTCTCAAGTTAAGATCCTTTGAAAGAACAAATTTTGGAGACTCTCATGATCGGTAAACACATCAACGTACACCCCATACAAATGACACCAAATCTTAAAGCAAATACTACATTGGTCAATTCAAGGTCAAAGAGAGGATAATCCTTTTTATGCATCTTAGGTTGTCTAAAAGATAAACTACCACCTTACTATTCCACATCAAAACACAACCCAGCCAATTCATGAGGCATCATAATACATAACAAACCCTTCTGGCAGATATATGATAGAAGTGAACAGAAGCTTATCCTTCAAGGTTTGGAGAACACTTTCAAACTCATCGATACACACAAACCTATCCTTCCTTTGGATCTACTTAGTCATAGAAGAAGCAATAGAAGAGAGCTCATTCACAAACCTTCGATAGGAATCTGCTAAGACCAAGAACTTCTAATGTCCGATGTAGTCAAAGGTCTAGGCTAATTTCTGACAACCTTCGTCTTCTTAGGATTTACCTTGATACCATACCCCAACAACACATGACGTAGGAAGGTAACTGCATGTAACCTAGCTCATACTCCTCTTATTTAGCATACAACCTTTATCCCCTTAACTTTGTAATATGACCCTCAATTAATTTACATGCTCCTCCTACTTTGGGAGACAAACCAACCTATCATTACCAAAACCACCATAAACGTAATAAGGTAGGGAAACCACCCTACTCATGAGGCTTATAGACATAGTCGGTGCACTAGCCAAACCAAGAGACACTACCCCAAATGATTCACGAGCACTAAATAAATTAATACTTTATTAATAGAGACAACCACAAACATGCGAAGGTAGGGTTTTAAGATCGTATTAATGAAACCCATAAACATAGACAGTGTATAAGTCAACAAAATAACTCAAACATTACTAACATGCTCAAGCTTAGACCAATAAGGACACCTAGAGACATCGCTACCCTCATCCTCTCATAGGGATAAAGCCTGAACAGAAGGTCAGCCATAGAGAAGTAACTAGCCCCTTGAAGTTGGAAATTAGATCATTATTCCTAGGTGGATGGTACCTATCATTAAGGTGACCCTAATAAGTTACTATTAATAAAAAAACATTCTAAGGAAACTATCTATCTCCTACACTAATGTTAATGGGAAGCTCACTATAAAAGATATGAAGGAACTCTTTATCCACTGAAACGAACTCTATAGGAAGGCCCTCGGACTCAACATTCCTAACCCTAGCAAGATGATGTGGACTACCCTTAGAAGAGAACTCCTGGGATTGAATGCAGAAAATGAATCTACCATTAACCACCGCATCATGACTTTCTCACTCAAGAACGGGCCCATTAAGGGTAGGAATGCTAACTGTATGGGTCCTTCGAATATAGGATACATAATATGCATGCGACTAATTCACCTCAAGTAAGACATCAAAATGCAGCATAGCTAATTTAATATAGTAACAAGACAAGTTCTACACATTATAACCATGTAATGATTCCTATGGGCCTTCTTAGCAACAATAGACTCACCAATGGGGTATACTTCATAAGGTTCACTTAACAGCTGGGAAACACAAGAAGGACACTACCAACAAACAACAATAAACATTTATGAGTCAAGGAAATTATGATATATCTATAGCAACATCGAACGTCTCCTACACTCCTTGGCCCAGATGGTCACCATGGCCTTGAGGTCCATTATTTCCACCCTTAGATTGAGCATGAGGACAACTACTAACCTTGTGCCCAAATCCAATAAAACCAAAGCAATCACTAGACTTCTTCAAACATAGGCCACCATGGCCTTTCCCACACATTTAATATCTAGGCTCTTCCACCCCCTCATCACATCCTTTACTCTTATTGCCTTTATTTGGGCAATCCTTTACCTTATGAACCATCTCCCTACAACCATAAAAAGCATTATTACCCTTCAAGAATGGGCCTCTTTGAATCATACCATATTTTGGACATATAGCATTAGGCACTACACCAACTACCACCTTTAGGACTTTGGAACTCCCCCCCCCCAAATAGGCCCTTTTGGCCTCCCACTCCTCCTATTACCATTTGAGGTCTTAGGGGCACTCACTTCTTGCTTGAGTTACATTGTCATCGCTTTGGCCAATAGCCACAGAGTATTACGAAATAACATTCGATATATCATTGTCCTGAGTAGCTTGAGACATATCCTGAAATATAATAGTTAGGGATTAGCAATAATCCCTAGAGGACTTAACTCTACTGTATGACATATATCATGAAGAGGTAAAATATTTCCTAGAACACCTCACAGCCTCCTAGTCATAGTTGTGGCATACTTCAAAACCATGAATATGGCTATAATTGATGCGGTGTGTTGGAAATCGTAGATCTGACAACCTAATTCTCTGATACTATCTTTGTCACAGCCGACCTTAGGGAATAGGTGTGATCGACGAATAGGGAACCCGAAGGGACCCTAAACAACCCTCTTAACATACTAATACATATCATTGATCACGAAAGCAATTAAATAACATAATTAGATTAGAAATAAGGACAAAGGCCTAAAGGGAAATTTTCTTAATATAAATATCAAAACAGGAGAGTCAAGGCTCTATACAAAATATGTCCAACAATACCTTAAAAACTTAGATAGGAATGAGGGCCAAGATAAGAAATCAGGCTCACTGTCAAAATCAATATATACCTAAAAGAAAGATGTTGTTAGTACATAGCATGAGATCATAAATATTGTTCTCAAAATGGAGGGCTCACCAACTAGCTTGAGAGAAATTGTACAAGCCACGTGGAGGAAGATGCTCAAGTGGGGCTCCAGTTCCTACATTGTGACATCAAGTAGGCATAGAGTCTGAATTAGTACATTAAATGTACTAAGTATGTGGGATGCAATACAACAAGAGATAAACAACATAGGTGAAATGCATAAGCATAAGCAATGAGTATCATATAACAATATGGTATGTGTGGAAGATTCTTAGGGTAAATCATGCTTACATAAAACATAATGCATGTATAATAAGATACAATCATAAAAAAATTCATAGTCTATTGAGGTACTAACCCCTCAATTGGTAGGTGGATCATCTCAACCTACTACCCATGGTGATTGAGGTACCAACCCTTTAACCCAATTATCAAGGTACAAAAAACTTGATTCGTTGAAGGATTGTCTCACCCTACCACCTATGGTGATTCAGATACTAACTCTTCAACCTATTTATTAAGGTACAAACCCCTTGATTGGTTTTAAAGGTACAAATCCTTTGACATGGTTATCTAGGCTCACAACCCCCCGAGTAGTGCATGGTCAATTCCCAACACTATAGATAAAATATCATATGCATACATTTATCTTATCATTATAAAGTCATTCAACTCATTAGAAATACATTTAACCATCAATTCCTCAAGAAATTATAACTGAATATTTTATCAAATACTTGATGGGTGTGTAACCATGGAAGAAAATTTAATGTAAAACCATCCATCAATACTTGGTAACACCCTCAAGCAATATACATCAAAACCCTTCATAAATTCCATAATGGATCTTAGATTCATAGCTCAAAACATACTAAATAAGTCACAATTTCATGAAACCCTAACATAGTTCATAGTCTAATTCATAATAAGTAAGATCTATAAGTAAATCAACTTGAAATTATGCAATTTAGGTAAAAAGGAAGCTTAGCCTTCATGGGTGAAAGGAACCCATGAATGATGCCTACATACCTTAGCTTTGGAGAATTTGTTGATGAATATTTGAATGGAGACTTAAAGGTTGGATGAATTCCTTAAGTTCCAGAAGAGATTTGGACACTGAAATCTTTAGAAAAATATTAGTCTAAGGGTTTGAGAGAGTATTGGGGAATGTCTTGTGTGATATAAAGGTAAAATATCGCTAAATATAGGTATTTTAAAGTATGGGAGGGTTCAGGATCAAGACCCAAAAGCCTTGAAGCGGAACACAGAAATTGGCCAAAATTATACCCTATCTGTGCCCTGGCGCATCGCGCTTGGGGCGCACTAGCTCACTGGAAATCACACTTTTTGCGATTTTCAAATTTTGCTATGGTTTTTATTAAGTCACTTTTAGACCTATCCCCTACTCAATTTTGCCCTCTGAAGAAGAATATGAACTCGACTTTTTGATATCACGCATGGATTTTTTGATATATGGAAATTATGATTCCGAGCACTTCGAAGACACATTTTAAGGCACATTTTTAGTGTAGTTTCAACTTTTACACCATGGACTTAATAAAATCCACTTTCACCTAGACCATGCCAGCGGGTGCAGACTCTATGGGCACGTCCTCTAGGGCAAAAGTAGTAGCACTAGGCCCTCTCTCCACACAGGCCTCAGTTTGTCAGGGCGTCTCAATAGAAGGTGCAACATCAATGGTGGTGGATGAAGGTGCTAGCGGTTACACCGCAGTTAATATTTTTTGTATCTGAGCTGGAGAGAATAAAGTTCAAAGGAGGACCAGTGGATTATCATCAGCCTTGATCATGTTGGCATCTATGGTCCACTGAACCTCGATCAATGAATCCGGTTGATGTAGCATCTCCAACCATGATTCTATACAGAGTCTATAGATTAGGAAAGGAAATGGGATCAAGGTGAACCTGATTATGGCCACCTCATGAATTTTCTCCAAAATTAGGCTGGCGCAGTCAATCTCATAGCCAACTAAGATTCTGGCAACCAATACAACATGATCCAACATTATTATATTTTCAAAAAGTGTAGGTTGAATCCATCATCTCACCACAACCCACCAAAATGTTTTGATGAAGCTGAGTGAAGCCTTCATGCTAGGCTCTACCAAAGTAGCTATCCACTTAGGGTCTGGGCCATGCTCTGCAATCTAGTCGGTGACCCATCTCATCAAACTAGGTATGCATGCTAGGTTTCTCATTAAGGCTTAGTCACTAGTATACTCCTATCTCCTATCATACTCTTCTGTAGATCTAAGGGCTAGGAGCTTAGGCCCGAATAACATAAAGTGTATGGTAATCTCTGAGATATCCTTCAATCAACCCCTTACCCTAGCATGTTCCAATCTAAGCTTAGTGAGGGACTTCTTCCCATTGGGAAGAGAGCTGAGAATGGTGGTGACGTATGATGCATAAAACTCTTAAATCATATTTGGGGAGTACTTTCTCAATGATCCCTCCAGCCATTGGAGCTCGTATCTGATGATAGTGTCCTATAGGCTTGGGTGATATGTTGTCAAAGTACAACACTTTTAATGTTTAATCATTGGAATCTTGTGCATTCTCAATGCAATATTAGTTGGTTTTATGTGTTTTTTATATTATATTTGCAAGATTCTAGGGTTGGCTTTGATTTTGGGAAGAAATACAGAAGTTGCTGAGTTTTGATGTAGTATGAGACCTTTTATGAGACATAGATCATTCTACCAGTTGTGAAGTGGTTTCCTAGATAATTACAGTGAGGATCTAATTTTTTGAAGTTGGTTTTACCAATATGCAAATAGGTCATGGAATGCGTTACGAGTGGTAGACCATGGTTCATGCCCTAAGGATCAGAGAATGGGACTTTCTGAAGATTCATTAGACAAAACCTTCCATATGGATCATAAACCACTTTATGAGTCATAAAGAGGTGTCATAGACTTAGAGTCTAATTTTCTAGCAACACTATATGAGACCCTAGTTACAAGCCATGGAATGCAATATGCCTCGCAAACCCCTTTCCTGAGGTGTGCTGACCAGATATCCTGTTATGTTTAGAAGGTGTATTTTACTTATTATAAATAGATATTTTAGGTAGTTTTCATAAGTTTCTACGTAGTACTCAAATAACTCAACAATTAGACAGAGAAAATATTGAAATTACATTGGAGAGATTTCAAGAACACCTGTACTTTGATTTCATCTTTAATCTTGTGACTCTCTTTGAAATTGGATTTGCTTATTCTTAATTTAATTGTGTAAGTTTCCAATTATATTCTTCCAATTCATAATTCTTGCACCTACAAGGCATGAGTGGCTAAATTCAAAGCTAAGGTTTTGGAAACCATGATGAACTAACAAGGTAAAACTGGATAATTCATAAATTCTTAGAAAGTGTGCATATATGAATTAATTAACTATCTTCGTTTTGCATGTTTTCTAGTGGTGGCCAACATTAGAATCCACCTAGTATTACTAACTAGACCAAGGTAGTACTGAATATGAAAAGAGATTAATTAATAGGATTCGATTGATGTGTTCTTATCTAATCGACCAAACAGAGCCAAGGGGAGGTTGTACTAGGACTAATAGGTAAGGTTTAGTAATGCACACTATAGAGATGGGCCAAGTCATATAGTGAAATTAACCTTTCACCTTTGACCAAAGGGATTGGTAAACTTAATTTACCATCTTTCATGTTACTGTAACACCACACATCTTACAATATTAGTACTATACAAATGAAACATGATATGACTTTGTTAAATTAGTGTCAATCTTTGAGAGTTTTCAAATCTCAAATTAGAGGGTGATATGTATGTCTAACGCCAAAGAGGGTCAAGTGTATATAAGTTTTAAGTCAAATTGAGGAGATCACAACCTTAAACGAGGTGAAGAAGTGAGGTGCTTATAGGACTTAGGATGCTAGCAAGTAAGTCACCTACTTGCTTAGCTTAAGTTTGTTAGCTAAATGTAGATGAGGCCCTACGTCAAATTTGTCCAAGTCTGATAATGAATAAAGTTTGTGTTAAGAGTATAACTTTTGCACATGCTTACCATCATAAATGGACAATACTTACATCCCAATATGAATAAGAAAAGGGCCCAAGTATTTCACAACCCATTTGACTAATTGGGCCCAAACTAAGTGATGAGGAATTAGGAAAATGGGCAGCCAAGGCCCATTAACTTTGAGACCCATTTAGGCCCAAGTGTGAGGGCCAAACTACTGCATCACAAGCTTTTTGATATATGTTAATATGTGGTCAAAATTTCAAGTGAAAGTCGGTCAAACAGAACCTTTAAAAGAGCTCAAAAATAGACCTTTAAATCATTTCACATTGCAACAAATTTTTAGCTTCCTAAATACTCTTCTTTTTCTCTTTACTTCACTCACAAGACAGCCAATACAACCCTCTAGGGTTCTTGAATGAAACCTTAATATTGACGGCTAAGGTAAATAGAAATATCCATGTATTTGTTTTATACTTATCCCATGACAAACAAGAAGTATATGCTAGTTATGCTTGTGCTGGAAATTTGGACAACATGTGTCCTAAGGATTATTGTGAACTTTCCTTGTTAGTCAAGAGGATTTTCGCTTCTTGTTTGGATGATTTATGAATTAAGACTTATGTTTTATCAAGGTTTAATTTTTATTAATATAACTAAGTTGCTGCACTACTTTTATAGTCTGCGAAAGTGAGTTCTTATGGGATATCACAATTGTGTTCTTAGTAGAACTTATGGGCTGATGGATGGAAGGCTATTGCCTCACGTCCTTCATAGCTGCTTTGATACTATTCTAATAATATTTTAAGGCTATTTTTAAAAATATATGTGTTGAGGATAGTTTAGTAAAGTTGAAATAGGTTCGAGATTATCGACATCAAAATATAGTGAAGGGATGTAATATTATGCCGCCTATTTGTATGTTGCATAGAATTATTATGTGTTGTGCTTTATGGGCTGTTGTAAGACTATTATGTCACTAAAACATGCTTCATATGATATGTATATGAGAATGTGTATTAGAAAATACGAGTAGGGGTGGAAAGTTTGAAAGAATACGCTCAGGTTTATAATTATCTGCTTGTTGCCTGTATGTTATTTTTTTAAGCGATTTGGCTGCCAAGATGTATCTATTGGCCAATAATGCTAGTTTTATCACCTACTATGTTGTATATAAATTTTTGTATGAAGTGAATATTATCTCGAGGTAATAGCGAGGTCGTACAACGATGTATCTAAGGTTACTTGATTTCGTATTACTTGGCATGAAACATAGATCCCTTCTTGGGACACAAAGGCACTTACCAACTCCGACACAACTACTAACCATCTCTCCACTCTTTCATATTTTCATATGCTCCCCTACGTAGTCACCTTCAAATCTGCATACATACGTGGATACCAAGTTACATGGGTTCTTGTTGCTAAATAAAGTTCACGAGTTGTTTCATCTCACATGTATTTCATTATTTATGTAACGTACGCTTTTCATTGTCATGTTGTCTTGTATGATTATCTACATGTCACATTCTATATATACAATCCTACAACTATAATATTATGACCACCAAAAGAATTATCTCAAAAGTAATTGAAAGATAAAGCATATTACTTATTGATGGCCGGTAACCCAAGTGGTGAAAGAATCACCCAGCCAAGGTTGATCCTATCACGGGGGCTAGCCCAAGGGGTTAAAGGAAAAGCCTACCCAGGGCCGATCCTGATATAGATTTACCACTGATCAGCTGGTCATTTGTATAACTTGTTATACATAGATTGTACAATAAAGGTAAAGTAATAAAAAGAATATAAAGTACATGATCCCACAGTATAACTAAGGGTAATCGCTTATCCTACACTAGTGCATAGTTTATTTTGAGTTGTTACTTCATATATAGTATTTCCTACCTTACATATTTAATACATTATCTCGTATTGATGTCCCTTATGGGGAACCTGCATTTCATGCTACAACTATAAGTGCTAGTAGATCTCCCTAGTAGGAGTATAGGATATCCAACTGATGTTACCAAGCTCAAAGTTGCTTCGGAGCTTTGTATGCCTAGAACTTATATTTTTGTATTGTATAGTTAGCAGAGGAATGGCCTATCCTGACCCTTATCAAATACTTTTCCCTAGTATGGTCATGTCTCGTACTCTAGACACCGTGGCCCCAACAGCCTAGCCATATGCATTTCCTTTTGGCTTGTTATTATTATTTACATTCTTAAAGGTATGTTGAATGTAAAAATCCCTTACAATATCTATAAAAAGCATATAGATATAGGTTGGTTATCCTGGGCCATTTTGGCAATGGGTGCCAGTCCGCCTTAGTAGAACTTTGCACGTGACAGTTACACACTAGAGAGAAATTAGGTTATATAGTGATACTGAGTTAGGGAATCATGGGGAATATAATACCCTAGTTTTCTCTTCATATTGATTTCACTCCTGTGTTAGTTTAATTTTTATTGATTGTTACAACTCTTCTTTGGGGAAGTAAGTTGGTTAACTACTCGAATTATAATCATTGGATACTCTTGAGTCTATGTATTCCCAATGGGTTTGACCCTAACCTTAGTTAGGTTATTTTTCTTGACAACGACTGCTTGATATTGAAAAACATGGTGTAACTTGGGCGACATTAAGATTTTGGCACAGTGGTGGGGGAATACGATCAGACATAGTTAATTCATAGATATTTGGGTGTTAATCCTCATTTTTCATATTTTATGTTTTGTTTTTGTTTTCTTTTCATGGTGTAAGTGTAGTGTATGCCTAGTACACAAAGTCGAGGTAGATCTTTTACTCCATTTAGCCTAGAGATTTATCAAACATTAAGGAGAATGGCCCAGGACAATGCCAATAATATGGCCAATGTAGCTCTGAATAGGAACGAGAATAAAAATGCTAATCACAAAAACCCACCTTATCTTAAGGACATTGCTCCACAACCTCAGGATTTTAATGCCAATCCTTATCAAGGACATTTATACAGGCCAAATTATATGGCTATAAAGGTCACTGGAGCTATTGTGTTGCCACCACTACTATCAGACATAAAGTTCATAGTTTCAAGTAGGTTGCTTCAGATGTGGCAAAATTGTGGGCTATTTGCAAGCTTACCGGTGAGAGTATCCTCATAGCCATCAACATAATGTTATATTCGTCTGTAAGAGTGTGATAGTAACACAAAATCTATCTATAGGTGCTGTGAGAGTTCGTGTCTTCCCATTGTCTCTTACAAGTATTACAACATTTTGGCTATTTGATCTCCCACATAGTTTGATCACCAGTTGGGCTGATTTATAGAAGGACTTTTTGGAGATTTACTTCCCTAGATCGAAGAAGATCAATTGAAAGACCAGATGAACAACTTTGAGAAACTTCTTGGTGATTCGATCAGTAACACATGGGAGTTGTTTAAAGAGTACTTGAGAAGTTTCGAGCCATGACATCGCAGATAATGTCCTGGTTGAGATATTCTATCGAGCCTTAGATGCAAATAGTCAAGTATGTGCTAACAACATCATGGGAGGACTATTTGTAGAGCAACCATTCATAGAAATTATTGAGCAGATAGATATGGTGGTCAGACTGAATCATGTATCGAGGCCCATGAATGAAACTTTTAACAAAATGCTTGGCTGCAGCTGGCATAAGTCCAGAGTAAGCAAGAATAAATGAGCAGCTTATGCATATGCTTCCTCAAAGTAATACGAATATGAAGATGCTTAGCCAGTTGTTGAGGAGGGATGGCACATAGGATGAGATGTTGAGTGAGATTAAGTCTGATATCATCTACATAAATCAAAAAAGAGAACACTATTCTATCTGAATCAAATAGCTCGACTAATGTGCAGCTAAAATACAACACATTTAACGCTTAAAATTGGAATTTTATGTGTTCTCAATGTGATGTTAGTAGGTTTTATCTATTTGTGTGTTTATCTTTGTACAATTATAAGTTGGCCAAGATTTTTGAAAAAGTTACCAAATTTGCTACAGATTTGCTAATATACGAGACCCTCTACAGATAGTAGACTATTCTATAGGCCGTAGAGAGGTTTTGTGAAGAATTTTAATAAGGGGCTAAGTTTTTGAAGTTAATTCTACGAACATGTAGTCGAGTCGTAGAAGATGTTTTATTCTTTAAGGATCAGAGAATGAAGACTTTCTGAAGCTCATCAGACGAGACCCCCTTTACAGGTCTTTAAACATAATACGAGTCATAAAATGATGTTATAAAGTGAAAATCCAGTTTTCCAACAATAATGTATGAGAAGACCTCGATTTTGTGCTATAAACTTCAATATAAGCTGTAGAAAGCTTTCATAAGGTGTGCTGACCAGTTCTCCTAAGTCATCTAGGATTTGTATTTTAATTATTATAAATAGCTTGTTTAGGTTATTTTTCATAAGTCTTCATTATTCTTGATAAGTTTTAACCTAGGACTTAGAGAACTCAATATTTAGAGAGGGAAAACTGTAAGAGAGTCTTTGAGAACACTTGTGGTTGAATTTGATCTTAAAGCTTGTGATTCTTGTTGAAATTGGATTACTTGTACTTAAATCTATTGTGTAAGTGTTTAATCATGTCTTCTCAATTCATCATCTCTACATTTACACATAGCATGAGTGGCTAAATCTATAACTAGGTTTGTGGGAACCATGAAGAACTAACAAAGTAAAATTGGATAATTCACAATTCTTCGAAGGTGTATATCCGTGTATTAATTAACACTTTTTGTTTTGAATATATTCTAGTGGTGGCCAACATTAAAACTTGCATGGTGTTACTGACTAGACCAAAGTTGTAATCAATAGGAAAGGAGATTAATTAATAGGATTCGAGTGATGTGTTCTCGTCTAATCAACCAAACTGGGCCTAGGGGAGGTTGTACTGGGAATAATAGGTAATGGTTAGTAATACACACTGTGTAGATATGTCAAGTGACATAGTGAAATTTACCCCTCAACTATAACCAAACTGCTTGGTGAACTTAAATTAGCATTCTACATGCTATACACTAGACAAGAATTAGGTTTTTCAGTGATACTGAGTTGGGGAATCATGGGGAACAAAATACCCTAGTTGCTCTCCACTATTGACTTTTCTCTCATAATAGTTAGTTTTATTTTCTTGTTTATTTTTTCACCCCTACCTTTGGGCAACTAAGTTGATTAATTACTCAGATTACAAATTGATGAATTTTCTTGAGACTACATATTCCCTGTAGGATCGACCCTAACCTTGGTTTGGTTCTATATCTTGACAACGACCACTTTATCCTCTAAAAACAAGGTGTAACTTGCACGACATTAAGATTTTGGTGTTGTTGCCTGAGAATACGACTAGACTTATTTAATTGATTAGCAATTCGAGTGTTAATCGTTAGATCAGTTATTTTACTTTTGTTTGTTACTTTGATCTTTTTTGGGGTGTATGAGTAGTGTATACCTAAGATTGAGAGTAAAGGTAATCTCTTAACTCTATTTGGTCCAAAGATCCACAGAACTTTAAGAAGAATAGCCCAAGACAACACAACAACATGGCCAATGCAACTCTAAATAGAAATAATAACGAGGATGATAGGAATAAGAACCCGCCTCCTTTGGAGGACATTCCACAACCTCAGGATTTCAACGCTAATGCTTACCAATGGAATTAGTATAAATTGAATCTTATGGCTATAGATGTGATTGGAGCTATTGTATTGCAACCACTATTGGTAGATACAAAGTTCACAACCTTGAGTAGGTTACTTCAAATGTTGTAGAACCAGGGGATATTTGTGGGCTACTATCGAAGGATCCTCATAGCCACATTCACAATATGGCATTTGTCTGTAAGAGTATGATGGGAACATAGAATTTATCTATGTATAATATTGGGCTTCATGTATTCCCATTTTCTCTCAGAGGTAATGCTACATTATGGCTATCTGAGCTCCAACAAAGGTCAATCACTAGTTGGGAAGACATGTAGAAGACCTTTTCGGAGAGGTACTTCACTAGATCGAAGAAGCTCAAGTTGAAGGACTAGAGTAACAACATTGAGCAACTTCCTAGTAATTCGATAAGCACTACTTGGGAACCGTTAAAATGTTTGAGAAGCATCCCTAACTACAAGATAGTTGATGATGCCTTGGTGGAGATCTTCTACTATGCCTTTGATAAGAATTGTTAGGCTGTGTTAACACTATCATGGGGGGCTTATTTCTAGATAAACCATTTGCAAGGATTGTAGAGCGAATGGAATGACTGGTCAAGATAAATAATGTATGGGGGCAGCATGATAGTGCTTCCACAAAAAGTTCATGTGCTATCAATATGGGTCACAAGCAATCCAAAATTAATGAAGAGATTATGCAATAGCTTTTTCCAATTAGTATAGGTGCGAAATGATAATGAAGCAGCACTAAGAAAGAGTGAATGTAGTAGTTCATCAAACTCCATGTGCACCCATGTATGAGGACCTATGTCATGATGAGGATACTTGGTTTGCTGCTGATTAGATGGGGGTTTACAAACCAACACCCAAGAATCCAATCAAGACTACTTTGGTAGAGATGGAACTTACAAGGACAATTGTGGAGGTTACTATGATGGAAATAGGGGTCCAGATGCAGATTGGGGTCACTGAGAAGGATTCAAAAATGGTCCTTATGTGCCACTACACAATTGTAATGCAGGTGCAGGCATTTCCAGAATTGAGGAGATATTTGATTGCCTCTTAAAGAAGGCTGATACCTAGGATGAGACTCTAAGAGGCATGAAATCAGAAATAAAATGATCCCAAAAAGTGCCCTAAAAAGTGTCTTGAAAGTGCCCATAATCATAATTTCCATATATCTAAAAATCTATTCTTTATTTCAAAAATCCAACTTAACATTCATGTTTAATGGTTCAAATTGAGTGGGAAATAGGTCTAACAAAAATTTTAGAGCAACCTTATCAAATCCAAAAATAGCAAAAATATCTATTTAAGAGGGTCAATTTTGAAAAGGCATATCTCTTAGCACACAAAGAACTGTGTGTCCTACAACCTATCAAATTGAATCACTTTGGATTAGCTTTCCGATGCACTTTGTTTCACGTCATTCGGTGTTTGGATAAATAATTCATACCCATTTTTGTAGAACTTGTTTGTGCAAAAAAGCAAATTTCCAGTAAGTAGCCACGTGGACCAGTGATATTTTGGTCCTTTTTTAAAAAAATTTTGGTCCAGGACTTTCAAGTCTTGGGCTCAATGGTTCCCATACATGTTTTTACCTATACTTAGCCTTATTTTACCCTAATATTATCCTAAACATTTTCCAATACTCACTCAAACACTTAGACTCATATTTCACCATAAATAAGAGTCCCAAACTCAAGTTCAATCTTAAGGATTTCATCGTGAATCTCATCCAAGCTTTAAGTCTCTATTTTCAATCTTGTTTAAGGGCTCTACAAAGTTAAGGTATGTGATGGGTTTGTACTACACCACCATGGTGATTAGGTGAGATCATTATCAACCAAGGTGGGGATTTGTACTGATCAACCGAGGTAGGGGTTTGTACTCATCAAACCATGTCAGGGGTTTTCACTTCACCAACAGGGTGATAAGGTGTTATTATCATCAACCATATAAGGGTTTCATACCATACCACCAGGGTGATATAGTAAAATCATCATCAACCGAGCAAGGGGTTTATACTTTGTAAATCTAGTTGGTCTATGCTTCACCAATGATACCCTATATAAGCATGAGTTACTTAAGAATGTTTTACTTATGCATTGATCATACATGTCACATTACTATATCAAGCCTATTGTCTATTATTATTCATGTTGATTATGAAGCTTATCTCTTGTTGCATTACATCCCACATACTTAGTATATTCAAATGTACTAATGTATACTATATGCTGACAGGTTGTTACTATGTAGGAATCAGAACTCAAATTGATTCTTCTTGTGGCTAGACTGATTGTTCATGTTAGCCTTTGGTCAATCATCCATTTCGGGGAAAATGACTATTCTCCTATACAATGTTCTAAGACAGTCTATGAGATATTTTACAAAATATTTCCATTTATAATGGTCTATGTCATGCTTTAAAAGCGAGATAGGGCTTTCCCCTCCAACAAATTATCTTTGCTCTTTTAATTGATTATGAAGGGGAAGGAAGGTAAGTAGAAGGTTTTGATTTTGATGGATCCGAGTTTCTCTATTTCTTCTCTATTCTTTTAGTTGAAGGTGGGGCTTGTTGTCTTCCCAAGTTGTTGTGTGGATCTTTAGTGTGTATTCTCATGGTTGGTCATATTGTTGATATAGAGTTCATAGGTGTTGATCCGAGTTTGCATTGAATTTGGTATTGCTTTATGATTTGTTAGATTTGATGTGATGGATTTTGATATTGTACTTGGGATGAAATAGTTACACGCATGTGTATCTCCTTGGTGGTAGAAGACATAGAGGTAGCCTCGATTCCCTAATGATCTCGTCCTTGAGTGGAAGGTTGTTAAATGGTAGCAAGGAAGGTAGGTCTATTTCATGCCCTAAGGTACAATTGATCTCCAAGGGATTGCATTTGTCATCTTATCAGTATTACAGGTATTGAAACTAAGTTATTTTGACTATAGAATTGTCGGTGGTGGTGGATGAGGTTTTGAATGTCCTTTCTGATATTTTTAGTTTTGGGGTAGTGTCCTTTGGTTTGACTAGTACACTGGTTATGCCTATAAGTCTCATGAGTAAGAACTTTAGCCCATACTCTAATAGCTTTATGGTAGTTTTAGTGATGAAAATGTGGTTCGTTCCCTAAGAAGGTAGTACATGTGAGTCATTTGAGGATAGTACTATAAGTTTAAGGCAGAAGGTTTGGTGCTAGTAGGAGAGATGGAAATTTTGGTGGTAAGAGGTTACCTTCCTAAGATGTGTGGTGCCGAGTGATGGTATTAAGGTTGACCTTAGTAAGACGAAAGTGACTAGAGGTTAGCCTAGATCTTTGACTTCATCGGATATTAGGCGCCTCTTTGGTTTAGTGGTCTATTACCAGAGATTGTGAGTAGGTTCTTTGCTATTGTTGCTTTTACGACTTAGTTGACCCTTTGTAAGGCCATGTTGTGACCGACGTTTTGAGTATGATGATTTTATTGGTCCGAGAGTTTATATTTATTATGTCCATAGTGCTAGTAGGATTCATATTTATGCGGGTCAATCCTTGATCCCTTCCAATCAAGGAGACCTTAAATTATTTTTAAACAAACCTACATGAATTTTACTTATTTTAATTTAAGATTTGAATATTATGATTCCTAAAATTCTATTGATGCATGGGTAATGTTTATTTGATGATTTTAATATGATTTAAATAGTTATATGAGGATTTACTTTGGGTTTATGAAATGATAAGTATGCATGTTCGCTTTTTGAATTATTTATTCATGAGAGATTACACTATGGATTTAAATATGAAATTAATTACGTTTTTACTTTAACTTCATATTATCAATGTTGATTTTTAAATGGAGTCTTAATTGCCCATGTCATTTCTTCATTGTTCAAAGCATATAAATTCATGTACACGGATTGTTTTGAAAAATTATGTTATAGGTAAGCCCAATTTTGTTTTATGTTATGATTTTCATAAAAAGGTTGGTAATGACAATATTGTGATCACATATATGTCTTTGATTTGGCTTTTTAAGCATTTTGGGTACTTGCATTATTTTGTATATGAATAGGCTATTCCTATGCATGAGTAGTATGACTATGAAATTATATTTTGGCATTTGAACCTAAGTGTGAATTATTATAAATGATGTTTAGCTTTTAAGCACAATTGTGCATTAAAATGTTTTGGAAAATGATAATTGCCTTTTCTAAAGCATGTACATGCATATTATAAGTATTATTATGGAATAACCACTTAGGTTGTTGAAGTCGTGAGGTTGTAATATGATAGGTAAGGATGGTCAATCTATCTAGTCAACTACGATAGGTTAGTTACTTCGCTAAGATTGATCTTTGGTTCAGGTTTTGTCCCAAAGTGAGGATGAGGGTAGGTGATATCCCTAAGTGTCCTTTTTGAAGAGGGAGTAAGGATTTTGAATATTGGTGGAGTTGTTTGGTTGGATAATGCATCGGTTGTGTTTATGGGTTTCATTAATAGGGTCTCAAAACCCTACCTTGATATGTTTGTGGTGATCTCTAGTGATGAGGTATTGATTTGTTTTGAGCTTCTGAATTATTTGGGGGTAGTGTTGCAAATGTTGGATAATGAGGGGATTGGTTGCTAAATATGATAGGTGTGAGTTGAGAATTACAAGAGAGTTGTTAGAACTCCTTAGGGATTATGCTATGAGTGTGCATTGGTTTTTCCAGTGAGGTTAGTGTTATGGTTGGTTCTCTAGGTAGCCTAGTGTGTGTGGATAATGGTGGTAAGAAGCTACCTAGCAGAGTCCATTGGTTGGCTAGATTGGGAGTTATGTTGAAGGATGTTGAGAATGGTAGTATAGAGTTCTTGATGGTTCCAAATCTTCTTGTGTTAAGAGGACTAGATTAGGCAAGGCCTTGATTATGCCCTATTAGAGTTTGAAGCCTTGCATGAAAAAAATGGTAGAGTGGAGGTTGTCTCTAAAGGGGGACATGGTCAGTGGTACCAAGTAGGTTAGATGTGTTTAAGGTTGGTAATCAGGTGAAGTTTTGT
>JAOTQJ010154017.1:52873-74683 GCA_025642045.1 Solanum sejunctum
GTCTCTAAAGGGGGACATGGTCAGTGGTACCAAGTAGGTTAGATGTGTTTAAGGTTGGTAATCAGGTGAAGTTTTGTAGGCCCTTATAGGGTTTGGATGACAAATGAGAGAGGTGGCATAAAGGTTGGAACTACCTAGGTTCATGAGTATAGCAAGCCCTTATAGTAGGCATTCTATGTCCTTGGTTGGATAGTCGAGAGTTCAATAAATAGCCTAGTTGGGTTAATTCGGAAGTTTTACTGATTAGGAGTGAGATTTGTTTTACTGAGGAAGGGGGCAAGTTAATTGTTTGTGAGTCCTTACAGGGTATAGAGGGAGGTTGGTAAACATTTCTTAAAGTTTGGGGATTGCCTTGGGGTGTAGATACTAGTTCATCTGGTTCTTAATGTTTTTATGTTGAGAGGATGTGATTGTGACTCTTGTGTTATAGAACACTTTGATGTTGCAGGTGTCATGGAGGGTATGTTGGCTTAGGATAAGGTCTCGGTGGAGGTGTTGGATGGATGAGTTGTGAAGTTGATTGATAATGATGTAGTGTTGTTCAAGACCCTTTGGAAGAGTCGTCTATTCTTATGTGTCTTTCGGGGAGCCGGAGCATGCATGGAGGAGCAATATCCCTATCTTTTTCATTCTATTAAAACATATGATAACACGTCCAGTCCTTTTTTTATGATTCCAAGCATTATGTTTCAGCCCCTATGTCATTCATATGCAGTAATGTTTAAGTTGGCAAACTTATGATGATTTGACACTTATCTTGAGATTTTGAAAATGGTATTTTAAACATAATGTTGCATTCTTGTTGTGGCTGATCTCTTTATGATTATACTTCTCTTGTATGATTTTTTGACATTCGAGGATGAATGTTCCCAAGGAGAAAATATTGAAACGACTCCGAAAAGTGCTCGAAAATATGCCTGGGAAGTGCCTGGAATCGTGATTTTCATATATCTATAAATTTGTTTGTTATTTCAAAAATATGACTTCATATTCTTTTTTAGGGGTCAAATTAAGTGGAAATGGTTCTTACCCGAATTTTAGAGCAACCGTGTCAAAATAAAAAAATTGCAAAAAATACTATTTAGGAGGGTCAAACTTAAAGGGTCCTACCTCTTAGCACACAAAGAACTAGGTGGCCCATGGACTACCAAATTAAAGCCCTTTGAATTAGCTTTCCAACTAACTTGGTTTTACCTCATTCGTAGTTCGAGTGAAGAATTTATGCCCATTTTTATAGAACTTGTTTGTGTAGAAATGCAGATTTCTAGTGAATATCCGCATCGCCTCCACGACATGGACCGTGTTATTTTGGTCCTGTTCTTTTGATTTGTCAGTAAGACTTTCAAGACTTGTGCCTGACAGTTCCTATATATGTTTTTACCTAGAAATAGCCTTATTTTACCCTTATATCATCCTAAACATTCTCCAATACTCACTCAAATACTTAGAGTCATATTTCACCCTAAATTCAAGTCCCAAACTCAAGACCAATCTTAAGGATTTCATCGAGGATCTCATTCAAGCTTCAAGTCTCTATTTCTAATCTTCTTCAAGGGCTCTCCAAAGTCAAGTTATGTGATGTTGAATTATTGGGTCCTTCGACCCATGGTGCTGAACCCTATTTTTACTAATATTTTATGATTTAAAGTTGATTTTTACATGTGGGTCTCATATATGGAGAAATTTACTTCATGGTGATTTTAGTTCATGAAAGTATAATTCTTTTAGTACGTTTTGATTTCTAAATCTTGGATCTAATGTCGGATTTGATGAGGGATTTTGATATGAATGTCTTAAGGGTTTTGCAAGGTATTGATTGATGATTTTGCAACAGATTTTCTTGCATGATTTCTTCTCTTACTTGCATGGTCTTTTACCCCATTACATACCCCCAAGGTGTTTGACAAAATGTCCGAATGTTGTTCCTTGAGGAGTTGAAGGTCCAAAGCATAGGATATGATATGAATGATGTTTTATTGATGAAACGATCTTATGTACATGATATAATCTATATAAAGTATTGCATTAGACCATGCCCAATCCAGAGAACTAAGAGCCCGGATAACTAAGGTGAGGGTTTGTACCTATCAATCATGTGAGTGGTTTGTACCCCACCACCAGGGTGATAGGGGTGATATCATCAATAACCATGTGAGTAGTTTGTACCACACCACTAGGGTAATGGGGTTAGATCATCATCAACCATGTGAGGGGTTTGTACCACACCACTAGGGTGATGAGGTAAGATCATCATCAACTGAGATAGGGGTTTGTACTCATCAAACCATGTGAGGAGTTTGTACTTCACCACCAGTGTGATAAGTTATGATTAGCATCAACAATGGGAGGGGTTCATACTACACTACCAAGGTGATAGGGTGAGAGCATCATCAACTGACCAAGGGGTTTATACTTTAGAAATCTAGTTGGTCTATTCTTCACTAATGATGCCCTATATGAGCATGAGTTACTTCAGCATGTTTTATTTATGCATTGATCATTTATGTCATATTACTATATCATGCCTAATGTCTATTGTTATGCATGTTGATTATGAAGCTTATCTTTTGTTACATTACATCCCACATACTTACTACATTCAAACATACTAACACATACTCTATGCCTGCATGACATTACCATGTAGGAATCAGAGCTTCTATTGATTCTTCTTGTGGCTAGAAAGATTATTCAAGTTAGCCTTTGGTGAATCCTCCATATCGAGGACAATGACGATTTTCTTATACTATGTTCTAAGACTATCTTTCTCTTATGTATGTATTAACTATGAAGGTGAGCCCAGTTGCTTGTCTTAGCCCCCATCTTATCTGTGTAGTAGAGGTATTATTGGGCATGTTATGTATTATGCTTGAGCTTTGACTCACTAATGATACTCAAGCTATTTAAGTATAAATCTCTCTCTCCCTTTGTCCTAATTCCCTTTGTTTATATTTCTTACGTTGTTTTACATTGCTTCCACAACCAAAGATATGTAATGATATGCTATGATGCTTGTTTTTGGTCCCTTAAAGTTCCCCATTAACCGGGCACGTCTAGACCCTAGGCTTGGGTTGTGACACGAAATTTCAAGCATTAATCAGAAAATAGAGTCTCACTCTGTGGCTATCAATAGTTAGAACAACAGTTTGGTTAAGTGTTGACTCAGCTTAATCAGTATTAGAGGGGTATACTAACTAACAATATAGTGAAAAATCCTAAATATGAAGGGCAATGGATGGCGGTTAGTACTCGGGATGCAAGAGCCCCATTGACCCTCCCATATCGGTTAGTGAAGAAAATGTTCAAGAGGAGATAGTAGCAACTAAGGATACAAATAAAGGATATGATCATAGTAAGGATGGGGTGAGTGAAGCTGCTAATGCACCATAGAGGTTTAAGCCTATTCCTAGGAATCCTCCTCTCTTCCTATAGAGAATTAAAAGGAGAGAGGAGGAAGACAAATTCAAGCACTTCCTCTCCATACTAAAGTAGATCTCAATCAATATCTCTCTAATTGAGGCAGTGAAGAAGATTCCAGGGTATGCAAAGTACATAAAGGACTTGGTCACCAAAAAGTGCACTGTGAGTCAGGAGCTCTCTTAATAGCTTAATATCGTAGTGTTATAGCTATGAGATCCTTGGTTGAGATGCAAGAAGATCCAAGTGTAGGTATGGAATTCACAAGGGAAATATGTGAATTAGGGGATAGTATCAATATGATGCCCTTTGTATTCTATAAGAATCTTGGATTAGGAGCCCCTACTCCAACTAGTATGCAGTTATTAACGGTCCATTCCACAGTGATGAAGACTATGGGGAAACTATATGATATGTTACTAAAATTTGAGAGGTTTGTATTCCCTTAGACTTTATGGTCCTTGATTGTGAGGCTAATTTAGAAGTCCCTATTATCTTGGGAAGGCCCTTCTTAGCCAGCAGATGCACCTTGGTAGACATGAGGAAAGGGAAACTCAAGGTTAAATTTGGGAAAGATGAGGTCATGTTTAATATTTTTTCATCTTTCCAGGAAAGACAAGGATGTCAAGTGGTTTTTGTTATCGAGGTTATTAATGAAGCTGAATTAGAGATACCTTTTGAAGTAAGATTAAGTGTTGACACGTTGGAGGCAGCACTGATGAACTTCGACAGCGATGGTGTCCCAGATTATGTGGAAACAGTGAATACTCTAGTGGTGTCTTAGGGTCATAGGCGCCAAACTATGTTAGAGCTAGGTTTGTAAAATCAATAGTTACCACCCACGAAGCCTTCCATAGAAGACCACTGGTGTTAGAATTGAAGGCCCTTCTAGCACATCTGAGGCATGCATTTTCGGGAGCCAACAATACTTTGCCGGTCATAGTAGCTACGAATTTGAAAGATGAAAAAGTGGATGACCTTGTAATGGTGCTCAAAGAATTCAAGAAGACCATCAAATGGACGATTGCAAACATCATTTGCACCCCTCCTGGGTATATACACACAAAATTTAGCTGGTCAAGGGCTACATGCCTAGAACTGAGCACCAAAGGCTCCTCAACCCTCTTATGCAAGAAGTTATGCTCAAAAAGATTATCTAATGGTTAGATGAAGAAGTAATCCATTCGATCACTGATAGTGAATAGGTGAGTCTGGTGCAGTACGTCCCAAGAAAAAAAGGTATCATAGTGGTACCTAATGCCAACAATGAGTTGATCCCAATGCGGCTAGTCACAAGATAGAGGGTATGCATAGTTTACAGAAAGCTCAATGCTTCGACATATAATGATCACTTTCTTATGCTATTCATGGATCAAATGTTTGATAGACTAGCTGGAAAGGGGTGGTACTGTTTTGGTATTAAGGCTATAATTAAATCACCATTTCTCTAAAGGACCAAGAGAAGACAACATTTACTTGGCCCTATGGCACCTTCGCATTCAAGAGGATGACATTTAGGTTGTGTAATGCCCCAAGAACATTCAGAGATGCATGATGTCCATCTTCTCAGATATGGTGGAAGAAACTATTCAAGTCTTCATGGATGACTTTAGTGTGGTTGGAGACTCATTTGAGGATTCCTTGAAACACATACATGCTTTTTTGCAAAGATAAGTGGAGAGTCATTTGGTACTAAAGTAGGAAAAGTGTCACTTCATGGTGAAGAGGGCATTATATTGGGGTACAGAACATCAAGCAAAGGAATTAAAGTTGACAAAGCTAAAGTAGAGGCGATCGAGAAGCTCCCATCACCCATCTCTGTAAAGGGTATGATTAGTTTCTTAGGGCATATAGTATTCTACTGGAGATTCATAGAAGACTTCTCCAAAATTACACACTCATTATGCAAATTATTGGAGAAAGATTCCATGTTGTTTGATGATGCGTTCCTTAAAGCCTTTGAAAAATCAAAGTGGTTGATCTCAGCGCCAAGCATTATGGCTCTAGAGTGATCTAAGCCTATTGAAAGAATATGTGATGCAAGTGGGGTCTCTCTAGGTGTAGTATTGTGATAGCGCAAGGAGAAGATATTACATCCTATATACTATGCCAAAAAAATAGCTAAATACAGCATTGAAGAATTACACTATCATCGTGTAGGAGTTACTCACACTGTCTTTACATTTGAAAAGTGTGGGGTATATATCTGTTAGGGGCCACAGTGTTGGTGCATACAAACCATTCAACACTTAAATATTTCATAGCTAAAAAGGATGCAAAAACAAGGTTGATAAGATGGGTGCTTCTCATGCAAGAGTTCATCTTCGACGTTATTGGTAGAAAAAGGACAAAAAATCAGGTTGCAGATCACCTCTCCAGATTAGAATATTAGGGCGTTGAATTGGAGAGATAAAATAGAGGAACTTTCAAAAGTAAATGGCCAAAGGGTCAATTAATACCTTAGAAATATGGAAGAGAAAAAGTCAATGGAAGAATGAGATCGTGCGAAAGTCTGAAGTACTTAGGCTATCTATGTCATGCCGCGATAATAAATTAGGTACTACTTGGGAGGCAACCCAAGGTGGATACTGGCGCTTAGATGAATAGGTATGTTATTCCCCTTTATTCTCTATTTAGTCTTGATTTTGTGCATTAAGGATAATGCACATCCTTTTGATGGGGTGTGGGAAGTTATGGGCCTCAGTGAAGTCTGAGTAGCTTGGGTCCATAACTACCCTAATTGTTGATCTCGGGGTTTTATTGCCTTTGTTCTTTTTCTCTGTAGATATTTACTTTCTGCTGAACAAGCACATTTAGGATGTTTAGATAATATTTTTAGCATAGAGTACAAATACTTGTGGCATATAGTGTGTTTTTGGTGTTTTGTTTGAAAAATGATATCCACCAAAAATTTTTAATAGGTAGTTAGATAGCAACCACGCATGTTTAGGTGTTTGACAATATTTATTCTGAAAAGTGAGGGTGCATTGGGATAAAAAGTATGATATGTAAGTCTTTTTGTTGACAATGTATGCAGTACCAGGTGACTACGAGCATAATTTGATAAATTTATGTGTTTTGTGCTAACTCAAAACTTTCTTTATTACTCTAAGTTAGATTGTTGATTAATTGGATTAGGAAGCAATCTTTGACCATTGTTCTTAAATAGTGCACTTTATCCTAAAAACAAGCAACCAAATTGATTATATGTCCTTTGTTCCTAATGTCTGATTCTCACATATAACTATTCTTTGAAAACACCTGATTAACCTAGCCTTGTAAGTTGTAAAATCCTAAAATTAGCCTTGGTATTTCCTTGAACAGTGTGTATCTTGACTGAGGCAAAAAGCCTAAGTTGAGGGTGGTTACAAAAAGTGACCCTGGTTCAAATCATGGATATTGTGAACCTCAAAATAGTCCAAAAGCCTAAGTGAGGGTGGTTGCTATAACGGTGAAATACAAAAATAAAGGGTTGAGTTAGTGGTACAGAGAAAAAGCGAAAAATCATTTTCTGGGTGTAAGATTAATAAGAGATGCCTTAGATGTGAGTTAAAAAGTAAGATGAAGTATAAAAATAAGGCAAAAAACTAAAAAATGGAAAGAAAGCATCCAGAAACGCTTGATTTAAGAAAAAGGGAGAATAAGGTGAAAATTGTAAAGTTGGTATGGCAAAAGTGTAGTAAAACACATAAAGTCCCATGAGCCTATGTTGCAAGTCAAGAAAGTCCTATAGTGATCTTAGTCTAATTAGTTGCAGGTCTAAGTCATGAGTATAGGGGCAAGCCTATGGTATTGGGCATTATGCATAAATATCTATTGTGAGAGTGAGTGATTTCGTACAGTCCCAATACTATGCATGGAAACATCATTGAGTGTCATATATGAGACTTCTTTTTATGAGGGAACTTGTGTTGCATTGTTAGCACTAGACTTACTTAGTGATTGCAGAATGTTGATAATATCTTACTTGTCATAGTTGTGTTGTCACGTGCACCAGTTTGCATTGGTTTGCTAAATAGCTATCTAATTTTGTTATGAAAAGTTGGTATGGGTATTTGAGTCAGAGATTTATGTGATATAGGCCATTGATTTTGAGGTTTGTGTTTTACTGTATTGTCTATACAGATTGAGTTGTCACTTAAGGATAAGCAACAATTTCAAGTTGAGGGTGTTGATAGGCTGCTAAAATGCAACATTTTTTATGTTTAAAACTTAGAATTTTGTATGTTTCTAATGCAATGTTAGTGGGTTTTATGTGTTTTTATGTTTATCTTTGCAGGATTAGCCATGAGTTTGGGGAAAGTTACAATAGTTGCTGTAGATTTATTGTTATACGAGACCCTCTAGGAGTTGTAGACTATTCTATGGGCCGTAGGGAGGTTTCATGAAGAATTTTAGTGAAGGACCAAGTTTTTAAAGTTAATTCTATGAATATGCAGACTAGTTGTAGAAGATGTTTTGTGCCCTGAGGATCAGAGAATGAAGACTTTCTAAAATTCATTAGATGAGACCCCCTTTATGGGTTGTAAAACATAATACAAGTTGTAAAGTGGTATCATTAAGAGGAAGTCTGGTTTTCCAACAACAATGTATAAGGCCCCAATTATGGGCCATAAATCTCAATACGGATCGTAAAGAGCTTTTGTGAGGCATGCCTACCAGTTCTCCTAAGTCATTTAGGATTTATATTTTAATTATTACAATAGGTCTTTTAGGTTATTATTTATTAGTCCTTATTAGTTTTTGTACGTTTTAGCCAGTACTCAGAGAACTCAATATTAGAGAAGGAAAATTGTAAGAGAGTCATTGAGAACACTTGTGGTTGAATTTGATCTTAAAGATTGTGATTTTTGTTGAAATGGGATTACTTGTTCTTAAATCTATTGTGTAAATGATTAATTATGTCTTCTCAATTCATAATCTCTAAATCTACACATAGCATGAGTAGCTAAATCTATAACTAGGGTTGTGGGAACCATGAAGGACTAATAAAGTAAAACCAGATAATTCACAATTCTTAGAAAGTGTATTTGTATGTATTAATTAACTCTCTTCAGTTTGCATGTCTTCTAGCGGTGGCCAACATTAGAACCCGCCTAGTATTACTGACTGGACTAAGGTAGTAGTGAATAGGAAAATAGATTAACTACCAGTATTCGATTGATGTGTTCACCTATCACCTAGAACCAAATGGCTTGGTGAAGTTAAATTATTGTCCTGTATGCTATACACTAGACAAGAATTAGCTTATCTAATGATATTGAGTTAGGAATCACAGGGAATAGAATACCCTACTTGCTCTCCATTGTTTTTTTATCTCTCGTAATAGTTAGTTAATTTTATTTTCTTTTTGATTATTGTAAACCACCCACACTTTAGGTAAATAAGTTGGTTAATTACTTGGATTGCAAATTGGCAAATTTTCTTGAGTCAGCATATTCCTTGTGGTATCGACCCTAATCTTGCTTATGTTCTATATCTTGACAGCGACTGCTTTATCCTCAAAGAAGGAGGTATAACTTGGGCAACATGATTGATCACCAGTTTGGACATGAATCAACCCAAATAAATCAGATCTAGAGAGGCATAATGCCCAACACCTTAGCTCAAAATCCAAAGGATATTGAACTGTATAAGATGAAGATGACTAGTGTTGAGCAAACACCCCCAAACCTCCTATAGCTACTAACAAGGGACCACAAAAGCTTAAGGAAGTCTGAGTATTTAAGCCATCTATGTCGTATCCTCCTATAACTACCCCAATTTTTGATCTTAGGTTTTCCTGCCTACGTTCATTTTTCGCATGGTTATTTACTTTCTATTAAGGTAGCATATTTTGGATGTTTAGATAGTATTTGTATCACATAGTACTAAAACCTGTGGCATATAGAATGTTTTGTGTTTTGTTAAATGATAACTACCAAAAACTTTGAATAGTAGTCAAGATGGCAACCATGTGTGTTTAGGTATGTGACAACATTTGTTCTGATAAGTGAAGATAATTTGAGATAAAACGTACGATCTGAGAGTCTTTTGTTGATAATGTAGTCAGTTCTATTTTAGTGTGAGCTTAAGTTGCTACATTCATGTGTTGTGTGCTAATTCTGAACTAGCCTGATTACTCTAAGGTAGCCTGTAGATTAGTTGGATTAGGGAAGGATCTTAGGCCTTTGTTCTTAATATCCTACTTAGCCTACATGACCAACCACAATTACAACAGATCCCTTGTTCCTTATGTTTAAGCCTAACATGGAACTATTTTTTGCAAACACTTGATTTATCTAGCCCTGTTAATTGTAAAGTCCTTAAATTAGCCCTGGTCTTTCCTTGAACATTGTGCCCCTTGATTGGGGGAAAAAGCCTAAGTTGAGGGTGGCTATTAAAAGTGAGCATTCTAAGAATGGATATTGTGCACTTCTACTCAGGCTAAAAGCCCAAGTTGAGGGTGGATAGTGAAAGGGTGAAACACAAAGAGGAGGGGAAAGTTGGTGATATAGAGAAAAAGGGAAAAATCTTGTACTAGGTGCAAGAAAAATAAGTGATGCCTTAGTTGTGAGCTAAAAAGAAAGATGAAGCTTAAACTAAAGCAGAATGCTGAAAAAAGAAACTTAATCACCTAAAAAAGTTTGAAATAGGAGAAAGGGAGATTGAGATGAAAATAATAGAGTTGGTAGGGCAAAAGTGTAGAAAAACCATTATGTCAAGGAGGGCCTTTAGTTGCTATGTTTCAAAAATATCACAACAAAGCCCCCTGAGTCTATGTTACAAGCGTAGAAAGTCCTAAAGTGATCCTAGACCAAGTAGTTAAAAGTTATAGTTTTGAGTATAGGGGACAACCTACGGTGTTAGGCATGATGCATGAAGATCTTTTGTGAGAGAGAATGATTTTGCATAGTCCCAAGTTTATACATGAAAATATCGTTAAGTGTCAGACATGGGACTTCTTTTTATGATGGCCCTTGTATTATATTGTTAGCATTAGACTTAATCAGTAATTGTGGATTGCCCATAGTACCTAACATGTTTGTTGTGTTGTCACATGCACTAAACTGTATTGATTTGCTAGATGGCTATCTGATTCTATTTTGAAAATATAGTATGGGTATCTGAGTTTGAGATTGATGTGATGTATGGCATTTGAGTTGAGGTATGTGCGTTACTATATTATCTATTTAATTTGAGTTCTTCACCTAAAGATAAGCAATAATTTTATGTTAAGGGTGTTGATGTGCTGTAAAAATACCACACTTTTGATGTTTAAAACTTGGAATGTTTTTTCGTTCTCAATGTGATGTTAGTTGGTTTAATGTGTTTTTGTTTTATATTTGCAGGATTCTAGGGTTGACCTTGATTTTTGAAAGACATACAGAAGTTGCTAAATTTTGATACATTATGACATCTTTAATTGGTCGTAGATCATTTCACAGTTTGTTATGTTGTTTCGTGGACAATTCTAGCGATGGGCTGATTTTCCAAAGTTGGTTTAACAAACATGTAGATAGGTCATGGAATGATTTTCAAGTCGTACAACATGATTCATGCCTTAAGGATAAGTGATGGCTGTTGTTCATGCTCCAATAAGAAAGCTGTCACTGTCAGCAATTAACCTAATCAAAGGTTAGGGTCGAATCCATAGGGAATATAGGGCTTGACTACAAGAATTCACTATCAATCATTTGGAGCATCAATAACTAAATTCTCTAAATGGAGAGGGGGGTGTCGTTTAAGAACAAAACAAAAATTAACACTCTACTGACTATATGAGAAAATACTCAAATTTAGGGACAACTCTGGACTTGTGTTGCCCATGGTTCGTCGACTCAATTACCCTTGGCAACATAACTATAATTGTGAATTCATATGTAGGACCGTAACTTAGGTTCTTCCAACCCTCTTGTGAAGGTAAAGGTCGAATTTCACTATGGTACTTAGTCGGCAACCATGGTGTGCCAACTGACTATTACCACTTGTCCTAGTCAACCTCCCCTTTGTCAAGTTTGGTTGATTAGATGAGAACACATAAATCAAATCCTGTCATTTGCTTCCCTTTTCCTATTGGTCAATACCTTGGTCGAGATCGTGATAGTAAGCAGGATTTGGTGTTCGCCACCACTAAACATCAATCAAAACAAATGGAAATAAATAATACATGCAAAACCACAATAATAGAAATGCATAAAAACTAGGGTATTTCAAGTCAACTACCCATGGTTCCCATAACCTTACGTCATGGGTGCTTAGAGTAAGGACCCAAACCTAGGGCCTAGATGTTACATAGCGCAAGGGGAGCCAAAAAGGATCCCAAGCAAGCCTCTTAGAACATCATTACACATCCTTAGTTGTGGAAGCAATAGATGCAACATACAAGAGTAATAATAGGGGTTACGAGACTAAGGGAAAAGTTTTTAAAACATCATAATCAACAGAGAAGAGACAAGATGATATCATAGACGTTAAGAACAATAGAGTCAAGGCTCTTAACATAGACAATAAAGAAGAATGTCTCAACACATAATACGAGAAACATAGATTAAGGTCCCCAAAATAGAGGACTCACCAACTAGATTGAGGTGTCGAGCAAGCCACATGGAGGAGGAGGAGGATCAACTTGGGCACCGGTTCCTACATGGTGATATCATGTAGGCATAAAGTATGCGTTAGTACATTTGAATGTACTAAGTATGCAGAAACCAATGCAAACATAAATTAAGAATCATAATCAAAATGCATAACAATAAGCAATAGGCTTACAATAACAATATGACATGTATGATCAATGCATAAGTAAAACATGCTTAGGTAAGTCATACTCATACAGAATATCATATATGTAGAAGAGACCAAGCTAGATTTCCAAATGTACAACTCCTTGGAAGGTTAGTGATGATGTCGCTACATCATTTAGGTGGATTAGTACGAACCTCCATCTAGGTTGGCTATAATGCCACCCCATCACCAAGGTGGACCATTACAAACCCTTCCCTAGGTGGATGAGTACAAACCCCCATATAGGTTAGTGATGATGCCGTCCCATCATCAGTTGGAGAAGTAAAAACCCTTCCCTAGGTTAATGAGTATAAAACCCCCATATGAAATGATCTAATGCAATACTTTATACAGAATTTATCATATACAGGATCTCATTTCAACATCATATAGTCATTCATATTGTATCTCATGTTTTGGACCTTCTACTCCTTAAGAAACCACATCCAGATATTTTATCAAACACTTATAGGGTGTGTAATGCTAGTGTCAAACTATGAAATATAGAGATGAAGTCATACAAGAAAATGTATTTTAAAACCATCAATCAGCAAGTTGCAACAGCCTCGAGCGATAAACATCAAAACCCCTTAAGATTTATAGCTCAAAATATAGCAAAACAGTTACTACTTTACATATCTTTAATATAGTGTGAAGTGAATTCCATAATAAGCAAGACCCATTTATAAATCAATTTTAAACCATGCAATTTGTGTAAATGGAGGCTTGGGTATCATTGGTGAAAGGAACCTATGAAAGAAACCCATATATCTCAGCTTAGAGATGAACTTAGTGAAGATTGGAGATAGAGACTTGAAGCTTGAAGAAGAACCTTGACGGAGAACTTTAGCTTGGGATGAGGATTTGGCACTTAAGTTTTAGGAGTGAAAATATGGCTAAGTGTTTGAGTGAGTATTGGAAAATATTTAGGATGATATGCGGGTGAAACTTGGCTATGTAACTGTAAAAACACATTTGGGAACACTTAGGCCCAAGACTTAGAAGTATTAGACTGAACTAAAAAAAGTAGTCCCCAAATTGTACTAGTCGTTGAGGCAATGTGAAAACCCCTTTGAAAATCGCACTTTGGAATTTCATAATTGCTAATCTTTTGCTCTTAAATCGGGGTTAGACCCTTCTTTACCTAATTTTGACACCTCGAACAAGAATATGAAGTTGGATTTTCGAAATAGCAAATGGATTTTGAGATATATGGAATTCAAAATTTTAGGCATTTCGAGTCACATTTTTGAGCACTTTTGTGGTCGTTTCAGTTCCCTCCCCCCTGGAAAAATTCATCCCTGAATGTAAAAAAGACGTACAAGACAAGTATGATCATAAACAAACCATCCCCCAATTAAAATGCAACATTAAATTTAAAACGCCATTTTCAAAATCTCAATATAAATGTAAAATCATCATAAACTTGCCAATTTAAACATGAATGCATACGAATGACATAGGAGCTTAAACATAAGACTTGAAATCACATAGAGGACTTAGAATTAGTACCTTAGTCTTGAGTAGAGTGTAAAAGATAAGGATACCTCTTTTGTATGTCTACTTCGGCCTCCAAAGTAGCACTTTCGATTTGTTGGTTCCTCCACAGGACCTTAATGGATGGCACCTCATTTTTCCTCAATCTCTTCACTTGCGTAACTAGGAGTAGAATCAGAACCTCTTCATAAGTCAAGTTATCCTCAACAACACCCACAATATCAAGAGGCAAAATATCATTAGGATCACTAACATATTTTCTGAATATTGAGGCATGGAACACCGGATGGACCAAATTCATTTCACTAGGCAACTTCAACTCATAAGGTACCTTGCCAACCCTCTTCAAAACCTCAAAGGGATCGACATATATTGGACACAACTTCCACTTTTCACCAAAATGGACCATACCTTTCATTGGAAAAACTTTCAAATAAACCCAATCACCCACTTTGAATTCAAGGTCTCTTATTCTCACATCGGCATAAGATTTTTCACGACTTTGGGCTATTCTTAACCTTTCCCTAATAATCCTATTCTTCTTAAGAGCTTCTGTAACCAGATCTGGTCCAAATAAAGCCACCTCTCTAACCTCAAACAAACAAACTGGTGATCTACAATGCCTTTCATAAAGAGACTCAAAATGAACCATAACAATGCTAGAGTGATAGGTATTGTTGTAGGCAAACTCAATCAAACATATATGGTCATCCTACCTACTCCTTAACTCTAATATACAAGCCCTTCATATGTCCTTAATGGTTTGAATTGTCCTTTTGACTTGACCATCCATTTGAGGGTGGATGGTTGTACCATGGTGAACTTTTGTAATAAGACCCCTTTGAAAGGACCTCCAAAATTGTGAAGTTAATTGTGCACCACGATCCGATATGATGGACAAAGGAACCCCACACAACCTCACTATCTCATGGATGTATAACCTTGCATACTTTTCAGCCCCATATGTGGTCCTAATAGGTAGAAAGTGAGCCAATTTTGTCATCCTATCAATCACCACACAAATGGAATGAAAACTTTTCCTAGTCTTGGGAAACCCAACCGCAAAATCCATATTAATCACCTCCAACTTCCAAGTAGGCATCTCTATGTCTTGGGTTAGGCCACCCAACCTTTGATTTTGGCTTTGACTTGTTGACAACTATGGCAACCGAAAATGAATTTTGCAATGTCCCTCTTCATGGCTCCCACCAATACACATCTCTCAAATCTCTATACATTTTTATGGAACTGGGGTGAATAGAATAATAACAGTTATAGATCTCATAAAGAATTTTCTCACTCAAACCATCAACAGAAGGCATACATAACCTACCTTGGTACCTAAGGGCACCATCTTCCCCTTGGGAGAAAACCTCTACTTTGCCATCTTTTACCAACATCTTCAATTAAAGCAAGGATGAGTCAAGATCTTGTTTTGCTATCACCTCATCAACCAAGGAATAGTTTGAACCATTAACAACAACAACAATACCCACTTCTTTCAACCTAACCCCCAACCTAGCAAATCTATGCACCTCTTTAGTCACTTCCCTAACACCACCATAAACATGAGCTAGGCTATCCATGGACAACCGAGTCAAAGCATTCGCCACTATATTTGCCTTACACTGATGATAATGCACATTCATGTAATTGTCTTTACAAAGTTCTATCCACCTTCTTTGTCTCAAGTTGAGATCCTTTTGAGTGAAGACATATTGGAGGCTCTTATGATCGGTGAAGACATCAACATGCACCCTATACAAATAGTACGCCAATTTTTCAATGTAATCGGCGTAGTGGCCAATTCAAGATCATGGGTAGGGTAATTTCTTTTATGTACTTTGAGTTGCCTAGAAGTATAGTCTATGACCTTACCATTTTGCATTAGCACACAAACCAAACCAAATCAATCTAGATGCATCAGAATACACAGTAAAACCCTCAAATGACCCATATGTTCCTCCCTACTATGGAGTAGATCAAAATATCATCAAACAAGACCACAACAAAGGAATCAAGGTAAGGTTTGAAGACCCTATTCATTAGGTCCATGAAAATGGCCAGTGCATTAGTCAACCCAAAAAACACCACCACAAACTCATAAGGCTCATATCTAGTCCAGAAGGTACCCAAACCAAAGATCATTCTTAGATAAGAAGTTATTCCCTTGCAATTGGCCAAAATAAGTCATCAATCCTCAAAAGAGAATATCTATTCTTTATAGTGACCTTATTGAGTTATCGATAGTCAATACACATTCTAAGTGACACATCTTTCTTCTTTACACATGACACGGGGCACCCCAAGGTGATTAACTAGGTCTAATAAATCCCTTCTCCAACAAATATTTTAATTGCTCTTTTAACTCCTTCAACTCCGCCAAGCTATATAGTAAGGGGGAATTGAGATAGGTTGAGTATTAAGAAGGAGATCTATGCCAAAGTCTATCTCCCTTTCAGGAGGGACACCGATAAGGTCATTTGGGAATATATCAAGAAACTCATATACAACCAAAACTAACTCAATAGAAGGGACTTTGGACTCTATATCTGTAACCCTCACAATATGGTAAAGACACCCCTTAGAGATCAACTTACGGGCTTTAATGCAAGAAATGAAACTACCTTGACCACCACATCTTGACATTTCCACTCAAGGATGCATTCATTTGGAAATTGAAACTTGACTCTACAGGTTCTATAATCAACAGAAGCATAGTAGGCATGAAATTAATCCATCCCAAGAATGACATCAAAATCAACTATGTCTAATTCAACAAGATCACAAGGAAACAACTTATACAAAATTCAAATAGGACAACTCCTATAAAATTTCCTAGCAATAATAGAGGCACCAATAGGAGTAGACACTTCATGTGACTCATGCAACAACTCGAGAACAACATGAAACTTTTTAGTAACAAAGGGGTAAGAAAGGAAAGAGTGGCACCTAGATCAATCAAAGCATACAAATCAAAGTCAAAGATTTTCAACATACCCATAATAACATCAGGGACCACACCAACCCCTTGCCTCCTATGAAGAGCATAAATTAATTGTGCCTTGGGGGTGTACCTTGAGGACCATTTATCAGCAATGGGAGTGTATTAGCACCTCGGACTTTGCCATGGTTTCTTAGATAATCTACCATCTTGTGCCCAATCTCTCCATAACAAAAGCATGCATTAGAAACTCCACCAACTTTAAGCTCAAGAGGGAAAAATTGATTACGGAAAGCAAAAATTTAACTACTCCTAAAGTGACACATTACTAAACCCCTTCTCACCTTTCCATTGGTCATACCATATTTGAGATACCTGTTTGAGTTGGCATGTCGCCAACTCCGCCTTTTCATTCAGCCCAACACCCATGATATCCAAGATCTTGCAGACCTGATCAATGAAATCTTGTGGGTCTTTATGCATCTTTTACCCATAGAACACCAGACGATTCATCATCATGAAGTCTCTTATCCTAGCTTTTGGGGTAGTAGCATAAGGGGCTTAGGCCCCTTGATTGACTTGGTTTGCCATCACCTGGGCAAGCATAGGGAGAGCATCTCGGAGCTCACCATTGGTAGGGTTCTCCTAAGGAGTTTATGCCCTATATCCTTAAGTATTGGTAAGATTTAGTATAGTAAAGAACAATTTTTAGGGGAAAAACTTATCACAACTCTATAGCACGACTTTGAACATGAAGAAGGGAACATTTCCTAAAATGTCTCACAACCTCTTATTCATTGTGTTTTGTGCGCTTCACAACTATGAATATGAGTTTAAATGACGTGGTATGTTGGACTCTGAGGATCTATCAACCTAATACTCTAATACTAAGTTTGTTACGACCCAATCCTAATGTGTAGACATTACACAGCGCAAGGAAACCCAAAGGGACCCCAAGCAAGCATCTTAGAACATCATTAAACATCTGGAAGCAATAGATACAACATACAGGAGTAAGAATAGGGGGCAAAAGGACTAAGGGAAAATATTGCATGAAATCATAATCAAGAGACAAGGGACAAGCTCATATCAAAAACTTCAAGAACAATAAAGTCAAGGCTCTTAATATTGATACATAACATGTCCAACAAATAGCTTTAATACCTATAAAAGACCGGGGCCCAAGATAAAGTAACTAGCCTCACCCTCATATTCAAAAATATATCGTCAATAAAGAAGAATGTCTCAATTAATAGTAGGAGCAACATAGACAAGGTGCCCAAAATGAAGGAATCTCCGACTAGCTTTAGTAGTGTCGAACTAGCCACCTGGAGAAGAAAGATGATCATCTTAATCACCAATTTCTGCGTGGTGACATCATTTAGGCATAGAGTATGCGCTAGTACATTTGAATGTACTAAGTATGTATGATGCAATGCAAACGAGAATTAAGCATCATAATCAAAATACATAATAATAGGCAATAGACATACTATAACAATATGACATGTATGATCAATGCATAAGTAAAACATGCTTAGGTAACTCATGATCATATAGAATCTCATATGTGTAGAAGAGACCAAATTATATTTCTAAATGTACAACCCTTTCCTTCATTAGTGATAATGCCGCCCCATCACTTAGGTTGATGAGTACGAACCCCCATCTAGGTTGGTGATAATGCTGCCACATCACCAAGGTAGACAAGTACAAAACCTTCCCTAGGTTGATGAGTACAAATCCCCATCTACGTTACTAATAATGCCATCCCATCGTCAGTTGGAGAAGTAAAAACCCTTCCCTAGGTTGATGAGTACAAAACCGCATCTAGATTATCCGAATTCTTAGTACCACAGAATTGGCCATGGTCTAATGCAATACTTTATAGAGAAATCATCATATACATAAGCTCATTTCATCATCATATAGTCATTCATATCATATCTCATACTTTTGACCTTCAACTTCTCAAGAAACCACAGTCGGACATTTTATCAAATACATAGAGGGTGTGTAATGCTAGTATAAAATCATGAAATATAAAGATGAAATCATGCAAGAAAATTTGTTGTAAAACCATCAATCAATACCTTGCAACACCCTCAAGCAATATACATCAAAACCCTTCATCAAATCTTGCAATAGATCAAGGATTTATAGCTCAAAATATAGTGAAACAGTCACTACTTTACATAACTTTAACATAGTGTGCAGTGAATTTCATAATAAGTAAGACCCATTTGTTAGTCAACTTTAAACCATTCAATTTAAGTAAAAGGAGGATTCGGTATCATGGGTGAAAGAAACTCATGAAAAAAACCGACATACCTTAGCTTAGAGATGAACTTAGCAAAGATTGGAGATGGAAACTTGAACCTTGAAGGAGAACCTTATAGGTAAAAAACACTTTTTGGAACACTTAGGCCCAAGGCTTAGAAGTCTTGGACCCAACTAAAAAAATTGTCCCCAAAATGTACAAGGGCACGTCGCAGAGGCAATGCGAAAACCCCTCTGGAAATTGCACTTTGGAATTTTATAATTGCTAACCTTTGTCTCCTAAATCGTGGTTAGACCCTTTTTCACTATTTTGACCCCTGAACAAGAATATGAAGTCGGATTTTTGAAATAGCAAATAGATTTTGAGATATATAGAATTTAAAATTTCAAGCATTCCGAGGCACATTTTCGGGTACTTTCGGGGTCATTTTACTTAGCTACTCATGGCTAAGGAAAAATCAATCATAATGCAAATAAATGACGTAGTTGAGAATTTTACCCAAAGAAATGAAGAATAAAAGCACCACAAATTACAAACCACAAGCTTTGATGAATGGAGAATGAATACAATATCTGTCTTGCAATCCCCAAAAGTTGGTTTCCCAACTTGAAAGACAAAAATCTGCTTTAAACCTTAGAAATATTCTAGAGAGAATATTCAAAGTGTATCTTTCAAGATTCACATGTGGACTTCCCAAAGAAACCCTTACATAAAATATTTATAATATTTACATTTTAACCCTAAACATTAAGCAGAAAAGACAGCTGGTAGCAGGTATATTGCACAGGTATGACTCGTAGGGTGAACTATGAGTCATAAACGGAGTCTCATATCAGGTACTTTACATTATGGACTTGACCATTATGACCAACTAGTACGAGTCATTGCTTGGGCTACAACTCGCATACTCCTCTCATAGTGTAAGCCTTTAGTTCTTGGTCCAAAATTTTGGCTCTCCGTTGCTTCTTACTAGTCCACCTATATGAGTCATAGTGAGACTACAACTCGTAGAGTGGCCTCTAGAGCTGACCTCCACTTAGCAGAAGTTTTAGTTATGCTCACCGTTCCTTTCTACGATATCACCTTATGACATATAGCTTGGGCTACAACTTATAAGCAAGCTCGTTTGTCCTGCCTTTTAGCAAAATCTATAACTTTCTCCCAAAATCATGCCAACCTATCTTTTCTGTAGTAATAACACAAAGCACATACAAATCATAAAAAGTCTCATTAAAAACTCACAAAATCCCTTGGTTTAGGCATCAAATATGTTGTACTTTGATAGCACATTAACATCCTGAACTTAGAATCGTTACTTGTCCTCAAGCGATGACTTAATCTAAGTAGACAATGAGAAACACATAGTAGTTATACAAATCGCATATAAGTCATTTACTCTAATTTAGGTACCCAACCTTCATTGACTACACCAGATTGCAAAGCTACTAAGCAAAACAAAAAAATAAAGATATATCTCGCAATCCAACTATGACAAGAGAGGGAGTCTCAACCATCCATAATCACTAGGTTAGTCATATGCTAATTAAGCAATGTAAATGCCATCACAGAAAAAAAGTCTCCCTCTTACTCATTCAAAAAAAAGTATTTAGAATTCAGGCACTATGCAACCATTCTCACTATCACAAATGAAATTCATGCTAAATAACTAACACCATAGGTTTGCCTCTATACTCAACTTTTGGATTGGTGATAATGTGGATTTGGATCACTTTAGGACTTAATGGCTTATAACATAGGCTCATAGGGCTTTGGTATGTCATTTTAGGCAAGTAGTGACTATAAGCTATCCTTGAACCATATGTACAAATATTTTTACCTTTATAACCCAACCATTTTCATTGAATTCACCACTATTCTCCTATTTCAAGATTTTCCGAGGTGCTTTCTTTCTCTTTTTCAGTTGTGCCTTATTTTGGAACTCATTTTTACTATTTGCTTCAATCTAAGGCACTTTTCTTTTCTTTTTCCTCACCCAGCTCATAGGTTATTTTTAAGTTCTTTCTTTACTTCCCAACTAACCATATCATTTTCATTACTTTACCACTACAAAGGCCACTATGAACTTAGGCTTTTAGCATGAGGTAAAGTAAACAATATCTATCCCCCAAACCAAGGCCACCATTCGCAGCCACCCTCAACTTAGGTTTATAGCCTAATTCAAGTTTCACATGTTTAAGGATAGACCAGGGCCAGTATCAAGGTATTTCATAAAACAAGGCTAAGCTAGCTAGGTGTCAAGAAAGAGTGAGTGCATGAGAGGCTCAAACGTTTTGAAAAAGGGTTTCACTAACTTATTTGGTAGGTGTTTTAGGCAAAAGTGGGATAACTAGAAGTAATAAGGCCTAAGATCCCTTCTAAGTCAACCACATCACCCAACTGATATTAGAGTAATAAGGCAAGGCCTGAGTTAACACTTGATTCATGAATAAGGCAAAATAAGCTCACAACACACATGACATCACACACATAATCAAGTATAGACTCACAAGTCATACTTCATGTATTGACTTGCCTTCTCATTATCTGAATAAACATTACTAGATAATCAATATGTATGATTGCACTAATAAACAACAATCTCAAAAATTTTGAGCGTACCAAATTTTCATCAAAATGTACTAAGCATTTAAAGACTATATATACGCCAAAAGATAATACTACTATGTTTCTACAAATTGTCTATACTACCTAGACATGATGATTCAGCAGAAATTAAAAATATCCTCAAGCTAAAAGAACTATGGCAAGAAAAACTTGGGATCAAAAATAGGGGAAGTTATGGACTTGAGGCTACTCAGACATCACCGTAATCCATAACTTCCCACACCCCACCAAAATAGAATACTTTGTCCTCAAATTAAAAACATATGTTAAAACAAACATA